>JAHWFP010220912.1:0-11897 GCA_023313725.1 Lithobius niger
TTAGGCTGGAGCGAGGGTTGAGGGGCTGAATCCCACCAAGTCTCCCTTCAGATTCTGGTGCATAAGGCCGGACGAAACGATTCCGAAATTTGAACAGGGCCATGAACTTTATTACCGAAAAAAAAAAAATGGACGAAGAACAACGCTACAATTTTAGAAGAACCTCTCAACGACAGGCAAGAGATGACCCAGTTTCTGCTAAAAGCGATAGACTGACAGTCCATTCCGACGAATCTCAACGATCGACTTTGACCCAGAAAAATGTAAGGCGGCATGAAGAATTGGAAGCATCACTAAACCAGCAGCTGAGGCGACTTCATTCAAGTTCAAGTCCACCGGATCAATTTTCCGTAGGCGATTCTACCAAACATGGGTATGAAGAGACTCCTGAAAAAGCAACTGTCCAAAATATTCAAACTTCGGCACGTTCGATTTCGGCACGACGAAAATTTTTAGAAATATCAAAACGTACCACCAGGGTAAAGCCCACCCAATTTAGCCAAAACATTGAACGTCTATCCAGCCCTCATGACGTAAATATTTCGGCAATAGAATCATTTCTGCATTTTCCACTCCTGTCAAGCAAGTTACAGTTTGAAACGCCGATCGTTGAATCAAGTCACAAGGGATATTTACAAAAAGCTGAGAAGACATTTGCCCACCGAAAATTTTTTGGACCACTCCTTGGACATTCAGAGCCTCCGAACCCTTCCAGAAGAAACCCAAACACCCCACCTTTGTACTCGTCGGGACCAGGAAGGCTTGTGGAAGAGAGTCCAACCAGTCGAAGAACCCCGGATCCGAACCTGACGTTGGAACCAAGGATGGATGATGTCATGACAAGACCCAAGTCCGTGAGCCGTCCAAGTACCTCAATTACGCCGCCTTTCGTTCAAGAACTTTCGGGACAAACTCAATCTGACCTGGACAAACTGGTTGAACTCGAGCAGAAGCAGAGGTGTGCGCAATGGGTAAATATAAGTAGTTCCATTTCAGAATTTGATACTTTAAATGTTTCTGATGACCTTAGTCCCCCTGTAACTAGCCAATCTAAAATTGTCGTTCCACCCAACTCTGAGATTAATACAAGTCAAAATGTTATTAGTGATGAAACCGTAGCTGGTTACAATGCGTTAGGTATGGGCTTATTGCAATGTGATAAACGTAAGATTAGTTATGCACGCCCATTTAAGCATACAGTTCAATCCCGATTTGTCTCAAGTAATGAGTGCATTCCTAAAGAGATTTTTCCGAGCGAACCTGAATTTTACAAGCCCCTTGCAAAAAAAGAATTGAATTCCCGTTGTGTAAATGTGAGACAGGCCAACGTAAATTATTCTAACCCAACTGATGTAAATAGTCTTATGTTACCAAATTTAGCAAATGCTCACCAAACTGTAAGTGGGGGTGCACGTTGCAAGGTTCCCACAAAGGGGAAGGAAACTGAATTACCCATTAATGTAAAGTGTACATCGGCTGCTAGCTCAGTTGGTTCTTTGAATAGTAAACAGTGTTCTTGTCACGGAATAATACACGACTTAAAAAATAAGATAGACAGTTTAGTGTTGCAACCGACAGCAGTTAGTGAAAAAACTCAGAAAACGCCAGGGTCTGCACTTCCAACTTTTGCACCCAAACAAAATATGGAGTTTCTCCCACAGAACTATTTCGTTACGCCAGTGGTTGAACAAATTCCACCCCTCCCCCCACCACGGCAGTCAACCACTGAATTTTCCCCTCCAATTATGTCAGATTCGACTAAAGTTCCGACTCTCCCTGAATTGACTTTGAAACCGTTAGAATTGCCAACTTATGCTGGTATTTTGAGTCCAATTTCGGCATGCACATACGTTAAGGAATTAAAACGCTTGAAGTTAATGAAAGGTTATTCAGATCTTGATTACTTAAAAAACTGCGTTCCTCACACTCTGTCGGGTGAAGCTGCCGACTGGTTTGTAATAAATCAGCCATTTAGTCATTTTGAGGAATTTTGCGGGAAATTTTTGTCATACTTCCACCCAGAAGCAAAAAACAACAGATTAATTGACGATTTACGTCAAATTGTTCAAACCGAAAATGAATCTTTCCTTTCTTTCTATACGCGATGTCATGCCATTTTTTCACAGCTAGATGACACTTGGTCAACGACCGCAAAAATAGGAATCTTGAAACGAGGCTTAAAACCAGCCTTAAGACCCTACGTAGCTCATATAAATTTTAATAACACCGTAGAATTTTTTAACCATTGTAGCTCGATGGAAATGTTTCTAGACGTTCCGAAAACCAACTTACCTAGCAACCAAAATACTTCAGCTGCTAACCAGGTCAATACTGTGGGGGTTGGAGCACCAGGTCAACAGTTTGTTCAGGGCACACCTAACCAACCCATTTCGCCCCTGCATCTCACTTGGCAAACCGGGTATGCAAAAATAAAATTTTGCCCTTTGCATAACTCCACAGGGCATGATGCTTCAGAATGCCAACAAACTAAGACTCTTGGAGACGCTCTTAGGTTAAGTAGGGTAAGCTTGCCAAACTTATTAGCAAATCTAAATTCTGGTACACTTGGTGATCGAAATTACAGACAGCAAGTTGCCCAAAATGTGTCTCAGCAGCAAATGTTTTCAAATCCTCACCCCTTTCAACTTAAAAATCAGCAAGGCCAACAATTACATGCTGTGCAACAGCCTAACCTAAATCAAAGTGCAAATTTGCCCGGAACAACCCCAAAACAAGTTGAAGTAAGTTCTTTCGCTTCAGCACCAACAAATGCTGCTCAGATAAACTCAAAATTCGTAGAAGCAACACAGCGGCCAAATGTGGTTAAACAGCGCCAAGTAATCAGTTGCAGTTCATGTTTCAAAACGGGGCACACTGCAGAAAAATGTTGGCAAACTTTCCCTGAACAAAGAGCTAGGTGGCAAGAAAATAGAAATAACCGTTTGTTTAGTCAGATTCCACAAGCAACCCCCGGTTTGAACCCCAACGCCACTGAGTTCCCAAACGTGTAGGGCGCACTTCAAAGGTTGGTAAAGGTGCGTCCTCAATTCGGAAAAATTGGTATGGGTCCCAACCAAGACCAGATGACCCACGTTCAATTCCATTAAGCAGCAAAAATTCTGATAGACAAAAATTAAATTATGATGACCTTCCTGTTGTGGTTAAAGGGCCTGCTGAACCGCAGAGCGCACCTTGTGGTTATGTTGCGGTTCGGTTAGGTGATGAAATTGCGGACGCCTTAGTAGATGGGGGGTCATCCTTAAGTTTCATTCATTTGGGTTTAAAATCTGATCTGACCGCAATGGGGTTTAAGTACCACAGACGTGAATTTAAAGTTAGGTTAGCCGATGGCAGGTGGTCGACCTGTCCAGGTTATTTTCATGTTGAGTTTCAAATTAAGACTAGAAAATTTGTGCACCCTTTAATTCTTTTGGAAAATGCTATACAGCCTATTATTTTGGGTGCGGACTTTTTAACGTGGTCAGGCCTTGTATTAAACTTTAAAAGTAACTACTGGTATTGGGCACCCCATCGCGGTTGGACCTACCCTCTAAGACGAAATCCTTTTCGCGACCTACCACCCTCAGTGGGCACAACGTTAGCAAATGACGAGCTTCACCCTACCTTGGAGGAGATACGCGAGAAAGTTGATAGCATTGTGGTGTTAGACGCTGAACAAAAAGAAGAATTATTTTGTTTGATTCTTTCTTACCGACATGTTTTCTCAACCAAAACAGGTTTGTTCAAGCACTGCCCCCCAATGCACATTGACACTCGTGGAGCCCCTCCAATTGCGTTGAAGCCGTACCCTCTAAGTTGGTTAGGCAGGAAGCATGTTGATGAGCATATAAAAAATATGCTTGAACAGGGTATTATAGTTCCTGGGCACAGTGAACACTGTTCCCCAGTATTTCTTGCCCCCAAAAAAGATGGACGCAAACGTCTTGTTATCGACTACAAATTATTGAACGCCAACTGTCCGCGTGATAATTTTCCGCTGCCGCTCATTGATTCACTCATTGAGCGGTATCACCAGTGCAGATACCGCTCATCGGTTGAACTAAGGGATGGATATTGGCACGTGCCAATGGACGAGGAAAGTGGGAGAATCGCCTCGTTCGTCACCCATGAACGCCAATATCTTGTTCGTCGCTGTATGTTCGGTTTACGCAATAGCGGGGCAAATTTCTGCCGCGCTATGACCAACGCGGTCGAACCGATCCGTCAATACGGATGCAGTTCCTACGTTGACGACGTTGGATTGGCCAACAGGTTATGGCACGAGCACCTGCTAGGCTTAGAAGCCATGTTTAAAATGATGGCTAACGAAGGCATGGCGGGAAATTTTAAGAAGTCAGACTTTTGCGTCAAAGAACTCTTGGTTCTGGGTTATCTCGTAACGGACGACGGGGTTAAAGCGAACCCAGCGAAGGTCCGCACAGAAAATTTTTGGGCATCTCTGGCTGGTTCAGGCGTTACATTTATCGGTATGGAGATCGGTGCTCGGCTCTTACCGATCTTTTAAAGAAAGACCATGAATTTGTATGGGGGCGTCGAGAAGATGAGGCTTTTAACGACATCAAAAGTGCTCTGTTAAAGGCTCCAATTCTCGCGCACCCAGATCTAACTAAGCCTTGGATAATTTTTTGTGACGCATCTGGCTCTGGAATTGGGTCGATTTTAGCCCAAAAGTCCGATAAAGATGACTCTTATGTTACCGTTGACATGACTTCTCGCAAACTCTCAAACGCGGAGGCTCGGTACACGACGAGCGAGAGAGAACTTCTTGCGGCAGTACATGCTCTAAAAAAGTGGCGTCACCTAGTGGAAGCCCAGAGCGTTACGATTGTGACTGACCACTACCCACTTTTGCTTATGGACACCAAAAAGAATAATAGAGGTCGCATCGGCCGTTGGCTTGTGTTTCTTTCCTCCCTGGAAGCAAAGCTTGTTTTTCAGAAGGGAATTTACAACGGACCCGCCGACGCCCTCTCCCGCTTGTACGAAAATGAATTAAATCCTGATGAGGAAAGGATTAATCCTCCCTTGATAGAGGTTAAAATTCCTAACCTAGCTGATCCAGTGTATCTTTTCAACAACGATTGCTTCAATTGTAATGTCGATGTTGAACAACTAACAATACCAAAGTTGGTTGAAGAGACTGCAAAGGATCCGTTTATGCAGACTCTCGCTCTAGCTCTTCAAGGGAAACCTTGGAAAGCTTCGTCGCCTGCAATTCAGCGTTTTGTCGACAAATTTTCCGAAACTTGTGTATACGACGATGGTATAATTTACCGTGAACTTGCTGTTGACCCGGAAGAGAGTTCCAATCTAAAGATTTTTGTGCCGCGCTCCTTACAGCGCCAGGTTTTGGAGCTGCACCATAGCACGCTCCCGGGAGGCCATCATGGGGCTCGAAAGACCCTTGGCAGAATACAGAAGATCCACTATTTCCCAAGGATGGCTAAACTCGTGCAACGTTTCGTAAAAACTTGCCGTTCGTGCCAGCAATATAAAGGCCACGGCGCACGATGCGTTGCTGGGTTGAAGACCATCCCTCTAATGAAACCTTTTCACACACTACATCTTGATTGGAAACAAGGTCTTCCCATGACAAAAGCTCCAGCAAAAAACCGGAACATCCTAGTGGTTTCTGATCTTTTTTCAGGATTTTTGTTAGCTTTCCCTTGCAAGAGATTTGATGCAAAAACGCTAGTAACCCTACTGATAAAACAAGTTTTTCCCATCTTCGGGCTACCGCGCGTCATAACGTCCGACAGCGGCTCGAGTATGGTGTCCCTGGTAACCAGGGAGTTGTACCGACGTTTCGGGATTAAACAACGTGTTACAACCCTTTATCACCCGTCAAGTAACTCACCCGCAGAATTACAGTGCAAAAAGTTAGGACGCACGATTGCACAATTTTGCGGTGAACACCCACGAGATTGGGATGAGTTAATTCCTATGTTCGTAATGAGCCTAAACTCGTCGATTGACACAAGAACTGGCTATACTCCTGCCTATCTAAATTTCGGCAGAGAAATCGACATAGGAATTGAACCCCCAATTTCGGAGGCACTTGACCAACCTGTAGCGTTATGGGCAGCAAATTTGTCTTCAAATCTACGTAAGGCGATCGCACGTATACGTCGTATTAGACATTCTGACAGAAAATATACTTATGACAAATTTAATGAACGTTTTCCGAAGCCTATGGAATTTGAAGTCGGATCGAAGGTCTGGGTGCGAAGTCACTTTCTTTCCGACAAAGCCAGTTATTTTGCCCGGAAATTGCAACCACGCTGGGTCGGACCGTTTATAATTGCTGAAAAAATTTCTCCCCTGGTATACAAAGTACGTGAAGAAGCAACAGGGCTCTTGCAGAAAGGTTTTCAGCATATTAATAACCTACGTCCAGTTGTGGATGAAATACCCGGTGAATTCGACTAATTTGAATCTGCTTGGAATTGTCATAATGGAATTTTTCTTGTGTTTGTCTTTTGTTTACAAGTAGGAATTTTTGTTGTCACGTGTAAATCCAACTATGGGACCTGGACCAACTTTATTTTCCATTTGTAATGAATAAGTATAAAGACTTAAGGTGAGTTCATAAGTTGAGAAATGTTTGAAAAAAAAAAATACTCATTTTATTATTTTCGTTCAGACTCATCATTTTTGTTTGCTCAAAATTTGCACCTCATCATTTGCGGCACAATTCCGGCAAAACAATCAGCCGTGTTTGATATTGTGCTTTTAGCCCCCTGACACACCTAAGAAAAATCCTCCCAAACCTCCCCTACAACAAGTTTTAGGTTAGCCTTAATCAAAATTGCAGGTCAATCCACGAACGTGCTACGTTTTACAGGGCCGTACAGAAGAATTCAGTTAATTGGAACTCTTCCTCTCTGTCAGTCTCTAAAAACGCCATGTTCAGATGGGTTCAGCTGCTGGAAGGCCAAAATTTAATAAAATTTGACACCCCTCCAGGTCGGCGTTAAATCGCGCTGGAAGAGGACAATTGTTGTTAATTAGCCTAATTAGATCAATCATTTGGTGGCTGACTAAAGCGTCAAATCGCGGGCCCCAATTAATTCACTGTTTTACGATAACAATTTAATCACTGGCTAGGCGTTAAATCGCGGGTGATATTTGTACATCGTTTCATTAGGCTCGGCTATCGCCACGTTACATAATAGAGTGGCAAGTGTTAGGTTTTGTAATCGCGCCTTATCATGACTTGTTGAAGATCAGGAGCCTGCAACTAACAATTAGGTTCATCATTTGGAGTCCATTTACATTTAATAGGGCGTCACACAATCATCGGGGCGCTTAGGTTCCAGTAACATTTCATCATTTTACTTCCAATTACTAAAATGAATAACCCTTTTTTTGAGTCTGGCACTAGCTTAGGTCCTCTATTATTGCTTTGGGTTCGGGCAGAGAACAAGCTGCTATCAGTTCGGGATCAATATCATCCACACTTCTGCTTAGGCCGGGCCTTGGTCAAATATGTATCACCAACTTTGCATGTCAAGGGATCTCGCCGCTTAGGCTTGAGTAACCGGTCCAGACCCGTGCCAGGATTCAGGCGACTGTATAGTTTCCGTTTACGATCCTGATTGTGTCGCTGGGGCAATAACTAAGCATGAACTGGCGACGCCCGGTGCTATGGCCCATAGTAACCAGAAGTGTACTTGGTGGTGCCTTGTTGAATCCCCGCTTAGTGTTCCCTCCACTCCTTTTGTCCCATTTTGCAAAAACCTTGCCTAAAATTGATTGGCAGGATTAACTCGTCCAATTTTTAGCACAGTGGAATGCCTAAAATTTTATCTTTTTTTCCCCTAACTTGTAAAACTTAGGGTTTTTTTTCCATTTCTACTCGATAATAGCTTTCCATTTCAAAGCTTATGGATTCAGTGCCCAAACAATTCACTACGTCTTGAGACTTTAATAATGTGGTAACTTTTGTTGTTAAATCGAATGTACTTTTAGTTTATTTACATCCTATGTTATTACTGCATTGTAGTTCATCTGTCAAAGATCCTTTTAAAATTTATTTCCACTTTAAAGTATAACATACACAGCTTAACGTCAGATTGTAATTTAAATTTTTTTTTTCTCCCCCTTCCTTTTGGTCTCAGCCTTCGACGTCCCTTCTGAGACCAGAAACCCAAAATTGTCTCCGTTTCACGGCATTTCAGCCGCCAATTTTGGGTTTCTTGAAGGGCCGCCATATTTTTGTCATCCCAATATTTTCCATTCAGAAATTTTTCCTGTAACGGTTTAACAACAACTTGGTTTACCACTTTGCCGGAGAAATTTAGAAATTCTTCACAACTACCGGATTATGAATTTTTTTTTTGGAGGAAAAGTAACTTTGTCTTGCGTGCAAAACGGCACCAAGATTATTTAGCTTTTATGAAATCATTTAATTCTTTAAACGACACTCGTTTGGTGCAAATAAGAGGCTACTTTCCGAGGGCTTGAGGTGAACTTTTTAAATTTTTTTTAACTGTCACACTTGACCCTTAGCCAATGTGTCCATGAAATTTATACCAATTTCTACGTGGCATTTTAAAAGAAAACTTTGGTTAGCGGAGTCGAACCCTTTTCTTGTTTTGCACCACATCAAAACGTAGTGAAATCTAGTAACCTAGGAATGTAATTTTTTTAAAAGTGTATATGATTGTGGACTGGAGGACCTGGTGCTGCCCCCTAGGTAAATCATTTAGGTTATCTTTTATCATGTTTATTTTTTAACTCTGTAGTAAATTCTGATATTTATATCTACATCACATTTTTCGATTATGATATAACTTGTGTTAAAACAATTTTCGTTGCTGCACCAGACCACCTCCAGTTCAACCAGTTTTCTCACCTTGTCACACGTTTAATCCATACAATTTTTTTTTATGTCAAAATTTCTTGTACGACCGCTGAATGGGGTCAGCGGATTATTCTTCCCCCGCCCCCAGCTTCTGCAGCACCCGTCCTGTGGTGCTGCCATTATCAAGATCAGTGGTAGCTACAATACCGATCAAGTTTTGGGCTTACTACAATCAACTGCAAGACCAACTGCAAGACCAACTCATTATTGCCAACAATTCGGCCATGATAAAACCATTTTGTGTAACAACTTCAATGTAACAACAGTCCCTTTGCACAATTTGTAACCCACACCATTGTATCAGGGCGTGGAGGTCTTGGTGACTTGATGGCCCGTGCGCCCATGGCTTGGTGCTGGCATTCCAATTTCGGCTCCCCACCGATCAACATCACTTTTGGATCCTCAACCTAGAAATTGCCCCCGAAATTCGCCCAATTTGCCATGCCCAAAACCTACGGCAGTTGCCATCAAGTCTCAAGCCACCAAGCCCCGTGAATCAAGGCGAGCAATAACAACATCCTTATGAAACTGGACCACTGCGTTGGCTGGCTTATTTGAACATCATTGGTATGGACAACTTTAGGCTAAAACTCCGTTAGGCTGGAGCGAGGGTTGAGGGGCTGAATCCCACCAAGTCTCCCTCCAAGGCACATAACTCCCTCCGGTATATTTTAACAGTTTCACTCGATACATTACCGGAAATAGTTTTATATAAACTGATTTACCTTTAATTTGCTGGTCTAAGGGTACGATGCAGATGTCAGTAGTGGCGCGTGAATGTTATTAGGCTTGTTTTAAACGGCTCGGCCCGAGCGGTATATATACTTTGTTTCACATTATGCTTTCAGAAAACTGACTGTATGACGCCACGTTTCGTGCCATTACGAGTACAAAAAATATGTAAATATCCCACTCGTAGACTGTAACAGTAACTGTGTAGACTCTACAAGTGCGATATTCACAAGTTTTTGCATTCGTAGTGCAAGGAAACGTGGCATCATACAGTCAATTTTCTGAAAACATAATGTGGAACAGACTATAACTCCTGCCACATCGCTGGCAAGCCGCGGCCCTGGAGGAAGGATAATTAATCCTTCGCTCAAGTTTGCGACTTGGTCTACCATAGATTAGAAAGTTAACTAGATGTACCGTCTCACCTATTCCCATCCTACGCGGAGCTCTAGCGGAAGTTGCGGCTACTAATACCTCTGCTAATGCTTTGCTTTCGTGCTGCTTCGAAGGCAAAAGCATTAGCAAAGGTATTAGTAGCCGCAACTTCCGCTAGAGGTCCGCGTAGGATGGGAAGAGGTGAGACGGTACATCTAGTTAACTTTCTAATCTATGGTCGTACGATGTGTCACGTTGCAGCGGCCCCGAAATGAGTATGACTAGTGTCGTCGAGCAATGCGCGCTGCGGTCATTTGAACTATATTTTAGCGTAGGTGACGCAGAGTAAAGCGGCCAGAACGGAGGGATTTATGTGCCTTTAATTAGGTTGTTTTTGGAAGATACAGGGCAGTGACACGACGTAGTATTATTGTGTATAACTCTATGGTGGAACCAGTAACTGGGTTAGCTGCAAGGTGCACTGGAGGGGGGAAAGAAGGTCGTCTTACTGAAGCCAATGCTATTAGACTGCATTTCTTAGGCCTAAAAAGCGCGATTTTTGTCGATTTGTTGGCAGTTGCTGACATTTTTAAGCAAGTGGAATATTTATTTTCCGATTACAACCTCGTAGCATAAGGGATTGGTGAAAACAACGTTTTTTTAAGCCTACGAAATCCACTCTCAAAGCACTGGCTTGACTAGAAGTGCCGTTGTTTAACCCACCATTTCAATCTAGTGCCCCTTGCTGGTATCTCTCTTGTAGCCATATGACGTCACTTGACGCTGCTCTATTGAAAGTGAAACTGAATTCTATCCGAGGGTAATGCTTTTCGTGTTATTGCGTGGTTATTTTTCAGTACGGAAGAAATGCGATCACGGATCTTGGGCGACGTTGGCCTGGCGGTTTTGTTCCATACCAGATATCCGACGATTTCAGTAAGTTTTTCTGTAATCTTAAATTTTCTTCACAAGAAAAAGGTCCTACTCAATTTTTGTGAAAGTCTATGGTGGCAGAAGAAAATGGAGTTTAAAAAAACCTAATATTGTACAGTCAAGAATAAATCGAATGTATTATCTTTTATTTAATGAATGAACAAAGCAATGGACCGGTTGTTATTTATAGTCGGGGCGGAGGGGAGAAATTTGGGGGGAGGGGTCATGCGTTTTTTGGACCTCTGGGGGGGGGGTGTCATACATTTTTCAGTTTCCGTCAAGAGGGGGGGACACAATCAAACACGACCAATCTGGAAAAAAGAGTCAATTTTGGACATCAAAGATGGCATATTCAGCAGTCAAAATCTAAAAACGCCTCAGCTTCTGGAGGATAAGCACCCCCCCCCCCAAACCTATGATGTGCGTCTACAAAGTTTTGAAGGTATTAATAACAATACAACAAGTATGGTTTTTAGGGGGGAAAATATGTAGAAAAGGCTTGCCCCCTGTTTTCTTCGCTTCTTCTGTCTATCAAGTGCTGACTATGTCACGGATGTGGTCGTACAAGCAAACAGTGTGTTCATCATAATTGTATGAAACTCGATACAAGATGGGCGCAAGGAACGTTGGTGTTTTGTAGAACATTTTTAACCCAACCTGTCTTTTCGTTAAAGACGAGGCACATTTTCCTGACAATTATAGTGGTAACTTGTCGGTGCGGAGTGTTACTTAACTTAATTTGGCTAGCCTATACCACGTGCCATGGCTGTTTGCTGTGACGTGCATATCACGTGACTGGGCTAGTCCAATCAGACGGCCAAACAGCCGTTGTTCTCCTTCGTCACTGGCTAACTCATGGTGACGTCACGGCAAACAGCCATTGCGCATGGTTTACAGCACTAATCTTGGCTAGAGGAAATCATCTGCAGACAGTCTCAATAGGCATACGAAAAGCGCATTTTTTTTTTGG
>JAHWFP010220912.1:18097-36082 GCA_023313725.1 Lithobius niger
ATTGATTTACTGATTTACACGATTTAGTGATTTACCCATGATTTACTAGTGATTTACTGATTTGCTTCTGATTTATTGATTTACTGATTTAAACGATTTACTGATTTACCCTTGATTTACTGATTTATCAGTGATTTGCTTCTGATTTATTGATTTACCAATGATTTACCCCCCGTAAATCATACGGTGTCATGATTTACACGCTTGTCGGACCCCTCGCGTCGCACTCGAGAGAGAGAGAGCGGGGCACGGACGCAAGGTCATGGGACTCAGGGAAATACCAACCAGTGTGGAGCGTCCTATGACAATATCACTGTTGTAATGGGGTGACCAGGCGTGTACACAGTACTCAAATTTTGCTAGGATAAACGTTATTGTGTTCTTGTATTCGTAAGTATCCACGATGTTTAGTTCAAATCGTGGACACTTACAAATGCAAGAACACAATAACGATTATCCTACCTATATGATGAATGAACATAGACTTTAGAATAAAAAACGTTTTCCGAGAATCATTCACAACTTGTTGTACCTGATTATGGAACGTAGTGTCCGCGGCGTATCTTGAGTTCGCCCCAGAACGAACACAGATAATAGATTGTATATTTTTGGTGGAAGAGTGCCTTGTTGATATCCAAGATGGTTACAAAAACAATGGCGGCCGTTGATTAAAGCCGCTCCCTCCAGGAAGAGTTAGCCACTCATAAAATACCTGCAGGACTCAAGATGCGCTGCGCACACAATAGTTGGTTGTCCACAATGATGTACTAGGGACGGTGCTAGAATCATTTTACTGGGGAGGCAGTGGGGCAGTAATTTTAGTCAGGGGGACGTTACTAAAATATGAAATTAAAATTAAAAAAAAATTAAATTAAAAATAGCACTCTTACAATTCTCTTTCTCACACCCACCGATACTGTCTGTCTCTTATCCCATTTTTTTTTTTTTTGAATGTCTTAAACCCAGATTGAAAAAAGTTACTCATATTACAACTCTCAGTCACAACTTGGCTATAGAGCAGTGACACGACGTAGTATTATTGTATATAACTCTATGCTGGAGCCTTAATGGGTTAGCTGCAAGGGTCACTGCGGAGAGAAACAGAAGGGCGTTATACTGAAGCCGATGCTGTGAAGAGTGATTTCTTAGACCTAAAACGCGCGATTTTTGTTGTTGTAGAAAACAACGTTATTTTAAGCCTAAGAAATCCGCTCTTCCGTTGTTTTTCCCTCCATTTTTATGTAGTTCACCTTGTAGTTATGCCCTCCAAAACCCATACTGGTGCCAATCAGGTGCCAATATGGCGGCAAATGTCACTGCTCTATACTAACGTTGTGTTCGAACTTGGAACATTTTGAAGTAATTTTTTAAGTAACTTTGCTAGTTAAGGAACACCTTTACGATGATGTTTATAGGGTCAATCGGGTGCAACAGCCTAAAAATAACAATTTTTTCTTCACTTACTGACGTGATCGCAGGTAAAATTTGTCTTGATGGAAACGTATTTGATAAAAGTTATTATTTTACAAAAGAAAGAAAAAAATATAGGTATCTTGGTGACATCACTATTGTTATTGTGTGCGCGGTGTATCTTGAGTCCTGCAAGTATTTTATGAGCGGCTACGTCTTCCTGGATGGGGTGGCTTGAATCGATGGCCGCCATTGTTTTTGTAACAGTCTTGGATATCAACAAGGCACTCTGCTATTGAAAACGTACAATCGAGTATCTGTGTTCGTTCTGCGGACTGAGAACTCAAGATAGGCCACGGACACTATAATTAAACTGCTTTTGTAATGTTGTTTGTTACAGGCCGAGAGAGCAATTTCAACAAATACTCCCAGGGTTCAATTGATCATTTGGGCACAAACTACGATATCAATTCGTTGCTTCATTACGGACCCTTTGCCTTCGCAGTCGACAAGTCCCGACGTACTATCGAAGTATTGCAGCCGACTCCAACCGATCGTATGGGACAACGGCAAGCTTTCAGCACCACTGATATCTACAAGATCAACCGGTTGTACGAGTGCTCGAAGAGATAGTTCATACGCCCCAGCTTTTGCTTCCAGCAGACTGCCTCCATAGGTCGCTGTTTAGTTCGTGACACTGAAAAACCAGTCCTCGTTACTTAGATACCGGGCATTACTTATGACAAGGGAAGGGAGGGGGGGGTGTGGAAGAAATGAAAATGTGAACGGTTATGGACCGTTTCGCAGAATCCTCTTTCGCAGCTAATAAAACGGTTACAATTTTTCTGCAAAACGGAAATTCTCATTCCGCAGAATTCTGTTTCGCAGAATTCCGTTTCGCAGAATTATTATTTTTTGTTTGTTTCAAATGACGTGGTTCGGTGGCGCTGCTGCGCTCGATGCAGCTAAACACTCAACCAGAAACCACAACTGATCGGAAAATTCCTTCCAATTATCCTTAAGTTCTCCAATGTTACATTTTTAAAGAAACATTTTAATTCGGCGAAACGTGATTCTGCAAAACGGAAATCCATGCTTCGCAGAAAAATCTTAATCCTGCGAAACGGAATTCTGCAAAATGGGATTCTGCGAAACGAGAAATCGCCGTGTGACCGCCAAATTTTCTATGAACTGCCCCCTTCAAGACCCAGAAAAAGTCGTGAACCCCGCCCCCTCCCCCCACTCAAGACCAAAAATATTGTTGACTCCCCTCCCGAAAAAAAGGTGGACTTTTCTTATGCCTATTGAGACTGTCTGCTGATGATTTCATGTAACTATACCATGCGCAACGGCTGTTTGCTGTGACGTCACCATGAGTTAGCCAATGACGAACGAGAACAACGGCATTTTGGCCGTCTGATTGGACTAGCCCAGACACGTGATGTGTACGTCACACCAAACAGCCATTGCGCGTGGTGTAAATACCTCAATAAATACCACTCCGCACCGACAAATAACCATTAGTTAAAAGGAAAACATGTCTTTGACGAAAGGACAAAATTGCATTAAAAATGTTTTATGTAACATAACATGCAAAGTTTTGTACCGCCGCAAGTCCGTTTTGTATCGAGTTTCAAACAGTAAGGTCATGATGCAACCACTGGTTTTGCTTACATTTTATCATCGCTAACGCACTGAGAACCGGAAAGATAGGAGCAGCCAAAGTGCCCGGACGCCTGGTTTTTCATGGAGGCTTATACTGAAAGAACTACGCTAGACACCAGTGATACCGACAGCTTAAAAACCTTATATACTCCCACAATGGGGCGTCGGACGAACGTCTAACTGGAAAATCGTCTAATGGGATAATTGTCTAATATCTGCAAAAAGCAAAAAATCTGGAAAATCGTCCAAACGGAATATCGTATAATGGAAAATCATCTAAACGGAAAATCGTATAATGGATAAACGTCTAACTGGATAAACGTCTAACTGCGGTTTCTGATGTTATATGTATAGCCGCAGCAAGCACGGCAATGCGAGCGAAACAGGAACATTAGACGACTTTCCATTATACGAATTTCCAGTTAAACGACTTTCCGTTATACTGTTATACGGTATACGTTCTTCAAATTATGCGATTTTCCAGTTAGACGATTATTCCTCGCCCCCTCACAATCCCGGGGGGGGGGGGGGGGGAAGCTGAGGCGTTTTTTAAATTTTTACCATGAAAGTGTCGTTTCTGAGGTCCAAGAATTACTTTTCCCTCTAGTTTGGTCAGTGCAGTTTTGTAACCCCCCTCCCCTTGATGGGCCTAACAAATGTATGACCTATCCCTCGAGAAGACTCATGACCCTTCCCAACTTTCCTTGCCTGTCCCCCCCCACCCCCTCACTCGCGATAAATAATGATCAGTCCTTTGGTGTGAAAATGCTACCTATCTGCATAAAAGTCGATATGATTTAACTTAACCAAATGTATTATTAGAAAATAATGCGGTTTTATTAAAGATGGATGTTCACCACATCGAATGTTCACCACAGCAGAATGCCTGCTCTGTAATCATTACGATTAGAATGATAGTATATGTAGAAGAAACAGTGCACCTCGCCGGTGAAAATCCCTTTAATCCAAAAGAATCCTTTCTTGGGTACTGATCCATTATCACCAATTTTCGTTACCTTAACTGATCACCTAGAATCACCAACAGCTCCATCTACAGGACAAGAGTCACCACTAAACAAAGGAAGATTTAGCTAAAACAGAATTGAGACTCACAATTTTGGCACCGTAGGAAGCCGGGTGCCCGAATTTTAATTTTGCCATCTTTACCACCGATAGAATTGTATTACTTGTTTATTGACAGTGGGGCAGATAACCCGGTTCTGGTTCAGCAACCTTTAGTAAAAACAACAACAACAACAATGTCAATGTCGCTTTGTAAGTAACTTTTAACAAAATAAAAGTAAGTGGCAGTAGCGCGTGAATTTTTTATTTTTTTTATTAAAAATAATATGACTTGTAGTAACGTTTATTTGTTTTGTTTTTTTAAGTATGTCTGTCTGTCCGTACTTCTTAGCCACGTTCACACAATAACCTTTGACCCCGTTGTGCGATTTAGTTTAAATTTGGGATCTACATTCCACTAGAGGTGTTGATCAAAACACACCGACAAATGGAAATCCACCCAAAAAAATGGAAACCGACCAAGCAGATTTTTACGCATACTGGCTAACAAACGCTGGTTTTCGTTGGCTTCGCTCACTCAATCAGCGATCCCAAGCCCGACACAGCCCTGACCCCTTTTCCGCACCCGGTCTCCAAGCACTGACATTTCTATGGGGAAATAAATAAATACGCTTTTGCAGAAGAAACTTTTAGCCCTGTGGCTTTGACATTTTTTTTGTTCTAGGAGAGGCAGAATGTAAAACGCCGACATGCCTGATAGGGCATGCTGAAGACAACATCCGTACCCGAAATATCAGACACCAAAATTGTCTATTTTGAACCTACTGAAAAAAAAATAGACTGGGTTTAAAAGCCTGCACTATTGCAGGTAACAGCTCACGGATCATTAACAAAGTCACAAATTCCCAGTGATGAACAAATGGTTGAGCTAAAAAAAAGTTTACCAGTGATTAATTTTTGAAAATGATAAGTCATGCCGTTTCATATGATGACGACGTGCCGGCTTGAGGCTAATCTTTGTCCTTTTTCATGATTGCAAGTATTAAACAACATTTTGGCATTTATTATTAATCGATGGTATAAATACGGATGCTAACCTATTTGCGTTCCCTTTTGGATCTAAATTCCAGACTGCCTGAGCGGGGAATTGAACCCACGACCTTTGAAACCAAATGCCGTAGTCCTACCGCTAAGCCACACTGACACGGTCGTTTGTATCCATATTATAACAGTTCTCGAGCCTATGTGGCTTTCTGTTCTGTTTATACGTTAATAGGACTGCCGGACTGCCAGGACTGCCAGCCAGGGTAGCGTGAGAGGCTACCATGCTCCTTCAGCGGCTATGGGATGTATTCTGGACAATCTTTCGGCCGCGACGATGATCGGAGGTTTCCTGGATCGAAACCCCGGGCTGGCACCTTCCTTTACCAGATTTCTTCTTCTCTAAAAAAATCTGGTAATGTTCAAAATTGAGCCGGTTCAGCCATACAAGCATTAATTGCTTCGGCTGACATAAGGCTCGTCAAAATTAATTTTAAAAAAATCCTTGGTGGTAGTGTTTGTAATAGTGTTTTGTTGTCTTGAATGTTTAGTGACCAAGTTACAAAGGGGTACTAAGTGTTTCCAATGGGTGCCAAAAAAATATAATAAAGCTATTTTTTAAAGTATCTATTGGGTGCTTCGGCATTTTGTCAGATGGTGAACAACTATTCCAGAGGTTGCTTTACCCACCCACACATTATCTAGGATTTAGCTCCCCAATTGTGTCGTCTTCATCCGTCGATGACTGTAAGTCGTAGGGTTCGTTTCCAGCGCATACATCTGCGTCATAATCACTATCGTGGTCTTTGACTAAACTGTACTGTGTGATGGATTGTTGTCTAGGCTTTAGGTAACCATCGGAATCCTCTTCATCTTCAACCGATGATGCGTGCGAGTCGTATGGTTCGGTCTGATGACGCTCATCCTCCCTTGGTATAATTCCAGTGTAATGGGGTTTAAGACATTGTTTGGGCTGTAGATATCCGCCTGAGTCGATTACACCTTCCGATGTGTCAGGGAGACTTGGGGTCCTGGGACACTGATCAAATTCTGGCAGTATTTCCATATAATCGTGGGTGGCACAGTCACTAAGCTTTAGGTAATCCGCAGATTCCACAGTGTTGTTACTCGAATTGTCCCTGGCTTGTACAATGGCGTCTCTCCTGCTCGGGATTTCAGGTGGGTTTTCACGTATTCTGCATCGTATTTTGTCGTATATCACGGATGCGTAAATGGGCTCCGTTTTATGACGTTGACCAAGCTGAAAAAATAAAATGAATTTAGATTAAAACAAGCGGGGGGGGGGGGGGGCAGCAATTACTTGCAGCAGCAACTGGTCGTCTGTACACTTTTGCCACTGTTGAGACACACGCCTCTATCACGCATTGCAACAGGGTTCTCTGTTTTATAATCTAAAAATAATAACTCATCACAATAGTATAGGTTTAAAATGTGTTAGCTTTTAGGCCTAATTTTTTATCTGCCGTTTTAATTTCGTAAGTATAGCAGCTAACGGAGAATCGGGTTCGAGAGTAGGCCCGTTTATTCATGCAATACGGTGTCGAGACTCCACGTTGCCGTGGCAACGAGGAATCTTTAAACTATTAGATACAGGCAGGCCTGTTAATGCGCCGATCAAATGTTATTCCATTACTTGCGTTGGAAAAGCCTATCAGCGATAAGGAAGCAACAGTGTTTTAATTTGACGTGTTTTTTTTTTTATTTCACTTGACTACTGTTGATAAAGGCGATGGATGGATGGACAAAGTCGCTGCTACAGTCTTCCCAGCTTCGCTGTACGGCAGGGTGGCGACTATCTTGTCGCAACCGGTCTTCTGTACTCTTACACCACTTCCACCGTTTTCGGACCACTCCCGCTTCATACTGCTGGTTTTTTTAATATTTTTTTTTTATTCATTTCCGCTAACTTTTGGACGCAGAATCTAATGTTGCCACTGATATAAAACTGGCACAATTCTGCCGCTACTACAAAACTTGCTATCGCCAGCAACGAAAATGTTGAGGCGCACACCACTATCACGTACTGCAACAGTGCTCTCTGTTATAATTCACTAAGACTATCATCACTTCCACGGTCGACATAATGGAGCGGGCTCCGCTTTCTTTGCTGTTTGGCTGTTTAGCCATAAAGGGTCGGCCTTTGAAAGTAATGATATCATTCAACCAGGGAAAGGTGGCCAAGGCAGCTAGCTACTTAACTGGAGAATATCATGAAAACGTTATTGACTCATCTTTCTCTCTGTGAATGGCGGACACTCATCCTTTAACTTTTCGTTTTTCTTTATCCCTCCACCTCTCCCTTACATTTTCCACAATTTGAATTATGGGCACGTTGGGATTTAACCTCAACTTGACAAAAATATTAAGGCTGGGCCGATCACCTTTATTCTACCCGAGCCGATCATTAAACGAAACCAAATCCCGACCCGATTGCCAATGCCAAATCCCCAGCCTTACAAAATACGCTTTTAGTTGCTTACAGTTAAAGTTCGTAAGTGGTGGTACTTGTAGAAACGACTAAGTAATAATTATTGGTGAGAAACGAGCGGTTATCGATAATTAACCCATGGCTGCAATGATTGGCCTGGCGAGACAAAATGCAAATATGTCGAGTGCGGAGCACGAGGGGTTTGGGACGCCAAGCTAACTCGCATTTTATTAAAAGGGTAATCAATCAGTATGTTGATAAGAATGAAGGTCATTCCATTTTAGTTTATGGAGGGGAGGAGTGAGTGGTGACGGACGAGTCCTTTCGGTCAAGTTTGTGGAGGGAGGGAGGAGTGGGTGGGAAGGAGACCGACGCGTCGTTTGGCCAGATTTCACGCTAGTAAACTTGCTCACGCTGGTAAGCTGGCAAGCTTGCTCTTATTTTCGAAGCTTTTCGGAGGCAGCATGAGGCAGCAGGGATAGAATGACATTGTGCCGGGACATTCTGGCAACGTAAGTAATTAATTTTGTGTGTTCGTATTTTGAAAATTGTTTTTAAAAAATACGGTAATAAGGTATCGGTATGAATGGAGGTGATGCCATTTTAGTTTGTGGAGGGAGGGGAGGGGGAAGTTACGCGGAGCGAATAAACTTAGATATGGGCCAGACATGTGAGAGTTAGCATGGATAGTATTTCATTCGGAACATTCCAGCAAGTTAAGTCATTCCTTTTGTACGTTTTTTATTAAGTTGTTTTATTGCACGCTGTATTTGGTTGTTGGTGTGTGTGTTCCCAGTCGTATGATCCAAAAGTGTCAAAAGTGTGGGTTGTTGTGGGGTAACTTGATAACCCACACTTTTTGTGATGACGCACACTTCCGATCACGGTTAACGGGATTTAACCTACGGAAATTTAGCATTGCGTCGAGTTAGTTTGACGTCACAGCCGTGGAATGTTCAATCATTTGGTTTTCTACTTAAAAAAAAAAGTTGGAGTAGCTTGTTCCAGTACGAGAAATGTTTTTGCACCGAAAGCACGAAGTGATCAGAAAATCAAACAGGGAACCCGTGGTAGCAGTGTTCCCACTTACAGGAAATTTTTCCCTTTTTAGGGGAAAAGTGCTCTTAAAAAGGGGAAAAAATATTAAGCAGGGGAAAAGGGAAAAAATGGGGAAATTCTGTGTTTAATTTGAAAGTTGCGATTTTATCTATATAGTGGCTCAAGTTATCTATGTAGTGGTTCTACTCCATCCAGACCTAAAGACTCGTGATTTTCTTGGAACTCCCCGTACACCCACAACCTTCTACTCTCAACAAAAACGTGTTAAAGGGATATTCCTCCCAGCGCCATTTTTCTCGATCCTCCACATCAAGTACGGCCCCAAAGGTCTATTTACTTACCGTTAGTCTTTCCCTTGCTAAAAATCTGTTTTAAAATGTAGCGTCTATGAGACTTTCTGTTGAATAATTGCTAACTTTTATTTACTGTCTCCTACGCGTATATGATGCTTACAATAATCATGACGTTTCATCTCTTTGTGTGCATATACTAATTTTGTAATAATTATCATGAAATCAAAAATCTAAAAGACTTAATGCGGTAAAAATTAAAATTAATTATTACAATAGATCACCGAAGCAAAATTATAAGACATTAGTCTAGAAAATTATAAATAGTGATTTTAAAATACGAGAATCATTCCGGTTTGTGACGACATAATTAATGCGTTCACGCTGTCTTGTCTATTAGGCGCAATGCCACTTGAGATAGTAGCTTCGTTTTTTGCTGCGAGGAACGAAGCTACTGTCTCAGTTGACCTTGACTATCGTAAATGCGCGGATGCGATCGGCGCGTAGCTGTTATAAGGCCGGCGGAAGGTTATAAGGTAGGCGGTGTGTTGCTTTAATATTTTAAACACCTAACCAATCCTAACTTACAATCTAGGTAGTATTTATTTTTCGTCTGTTGCTGTTGCTATTAAAGCTATATCGCGAAAATTGTGGCAGTACTAATTTTTACAGGTCCATCCATATCCTTCAGTGTAATAGTTTGAATTTTATTTTCAATTTGCGTCAGTAGGTGGTGTTCCTGTGCCGTCAAAACGGGCTCGTTATTTTTTTTCAAAAGTAGGAAATGTTAAAAATTAGTGGTGGAATGAAAGGCTATTAAAGGTACATTCCTCCCACCGCCATTTTTCTCGATCCACCACATCAAGTACGGTCGCATAGGTCTATCTATAATCCCGTTAGTCAATCCCTATGCTAACAATCCGTTTTAAAATGTGACGTCTACGAGATTTTCTGATGAATATTGGGAACTAAGTTAATAGCAGCCTGCCACTATATTATCCTTTGCGCGCTTGCAATAACCATGACGTTTCATCTGTGTGTGTGTGCATGCGTTAATTTTCAATCGTTTGCTAATAATTACCATGAGATCAAAAATCTAAAAGACTAATGCGGTAAAAATTAAAATTATTTATGCCAATAGATCGCCGAAGAAAAAATTATAAGACACTAGCGTAAAAAATTATAAAGTGTGATGTTAAAATAGGAAAATCCTTCCGGTTTGCGACGACACAATTTTTGTGTTCATGATATTTTGTGTACTGCTCCCAAGGCCAAGTGAGATAGTAGTTGCGTTCCTCGCTGCGAGGATCGCAGCTTCTATCTCACTTGGCCTTGTATTACTACATCAAGTCTCGCTAATCGGTGGGATGGTAACATGCCCAGTGGTGCTCTGCGCGTGGCGGTTATAAGGCAGGCGGAATGTACCTTTAAACAAGGGAGGTAAAGAAAATAATTTTTTTTGCACTGGGAGAAAAAAAAGAAATTGTGTCTTTACTCCGGAAAATTGTGTGAGTGAGAAGTGGAAAAGCACTGCGTGGTAGGTGCATCGCCAAACTAGGAATTTTCCCCTAGTATAGTAGGCCTATCATATAGTTCAGACATGATCGCCTAAAAACGAATCTAAAATGATCGTTCAGAGGAATGTCACAACTAAAAACTTGGATCTAAAAAATGATTTTTATCAAATGTGCAACTGTTGCACTCTGATCCTGGTATTAAAACATAGATATTGTACTCGATAACAAAATGTGAAGTACTGGTTTCGTTTTCTTTGGTAAAAAAAAAAAAAATCGCCCTCATCTAAAAAATCACGAATAAAACGTAAAAAAAAAACACCGCCGTTCCCATCAATTTTTTTGTAGTACCACTCCCGAAAACCGCGTAATTAATTTTTAGCGGCCACCGTTTCACCATTTTTTTGGGGGGGGGGGGGGATGCAGCGATTCTTTTTATTATGCGAACCAAGGTCATCCTAAGGATTGAGAAGAGGGGATTAGTGAACTGTGGTTAAGATCCCGAAAGACGGCCTCGACAAGAGTGCAGCGGAAATAGCCCGGGAGTGAGTAGGATGAGGGCCAACCCTGACCCTCTTAGAGGTCCTTTGGATCGCCCTATAACGCTCTGCTCCCGGATAGTATTCCGTACAGAATGAAAATTTTCTCCCTCGCAGGTTTAAATAGGAATTTCATCCAGTGCCAAGATCTCTTAAACCCATTGGGTGCACTGGTAGCTGCGGGTACTGGGGCGTCAGATTCGATAGGCGTCTTGGCCCCAGCTCTACATCTCTGGGTCATTATTACAGACCCGGGTTCGATCCTGGGAAGGGAAGTGTATGTGTACGGGTTTTTCTCCGGTTGTTTCCCGCCCATTGCACAAGGGTTTCTCCGGGTACTCCGGTTTCCTCCCTCATACGGCAAAAATGGTGTTATACCTTCCACTTAAAGCAACATCCAGCCTGCCTTATAACCTTCTGCCTGCCTCACAACACCCACGCAACGATCACATCCTTACCACAGCTAAGGTCAACTGAGACGGTAGCTTCGTCCCTCGCAGCGAAAACCGTAGCTACTGTCTCATTCGGCATTGCGCTTAATAGTCCAGCCAGCTTGAACCCATTGATTGTGTCGTCAAAAACCGGAATGATTCTCGTATTTTAAAATCACGATTTATAATTTTTAAGACTATTGTCTTATAATTTTGCTTCGGCGATCTATTGGAATAGTTAATTTTAATTTTTACTGCATTAGCCTTCTAGATTTTTGATCTCATAGTAATTACTAGCAAACGATTACAATTAATACTGCGCACACACAGATCAAACTTCAAGGTCATTGTAGGCGCGCGATGCATCATATATGTTCGGGACGAACGTAAATAAAGTTAGTAATTATTCAACAGAAAATCTCCTACACGCCACGTTTTAAAACGGATTTGTAGCAAGGGAAAGACTAACGGTAAGTAAATAGACCTTTGGGGCCGTACTTGATGTGGAGGATCGAGAAAAATGGCGCTGGGAGGTATATCCCTTTAACGTGTTCCGCTTGGGCCTTCCAAAAAGCTCTAAGCGTATTGGCCGACACGTTCTAATCCATTCCGTCCATCCAACCCTTGAAGCTAGTGAGAAAAACAATAAGGCCGCTAAACATTAATTAAGTGGTTCTCAGGAGTGGTACTAAAAAATATTGATGCGAGTGGGCAGTGTTTTTTTTTTATGCTTTATTCGTGATTTTTCAGATGCAGGCGATGCCTTTTTTTTTTTTTTACCAAACAAAACGAAATCAGTACTTTATATTTTCTTGTCGAGTACAATATCTATGTTTTTATGCCAGGATAGGCGTACAAAAATTGTACCTTTGATAAAAATCATTCTTTAGATCCAAGTTTTTAGTCGTGACTTGCCTCTGACTGATCCTTAGATTCGTTTCTAGTCGATCATGTGAATGAAGCAGAGTTCACGTGGAAATCGGCTCCAGGTAATGTTTGGTGAAAGAGCTGATGCGTGATCGGTATACTTTTTTGTTTTTAGACAATGTCATAAAAAAAAAACCTTTCATGCGCGAAGAAAAACCCCATGCGTACGCTTCTGAGAACCACTTAATTAATTTTTAGTGGCCTAAACAGGCAACCGACAAACAGATGCGATCGACTTACCATTTTCAGCGATTTATGAAAAATATTGCTGCTGCCATTTTTTCTTACGTAGCAGACGATCACAAAACCAAGTAGGATGACTCCGCTGACCACACCCCCAGCAACAAAGAAAAAATAAACCAGACGACCGCTTGGCATTTTGCACTTGGCATTCACACAGTGCGAACGGTATCCTTTCTCCATCGCGTTGTAATACAGGCAGACTTCAGTTGGACAATGGTACATCGACAACAATTTAAAAGTAGTTTTGTAGCTGTCAACCGGGTATGCTGAAACCACTCCAATCTCAAACGGTTCTTTTTCTGATTGAGTATTATCGTAAATTGTGCCAGAAAAAAACCCACTAGCTTTGGAAATAACCAGTTCAAGTGTCGATAGGTGGGAACTGTGCTGAACTATTTCAGCAGTGAAGTCCTTCATCACTGATTTCGTACTTCGGAAGAACTCCTTAGAACTCACCTTGAGCGCGTAACGTATTGTAACAGAAGAAATATTGGATCGTATTTGAATGGCCTTCGCACCGTTTTGAAGCCTTATGGTATCATTTCTCACCACTTTCCCAAAGGAAATACGTCCAGGTGTGTCAATTTTGTTGTAAAACGAAGCATTGAAAGTCCACGTACTGGTATTCACTACCAAAGTACAATCAAGAACTGATGCACTCATCGAATTCCTAATTGCTTCGACAGCAGCAGTTGGTGATTGTAGCTTTCGACTGGCGTCAAATCGGAACCATCCTAATTTCTGAAGGTCGTTTTCATGAGGGTCGTTCATGGGTACACCACTTTTGAGCAATCCATCGGAATCAAAGAAGTACCATTTCTCAGTTAACGAATAACTTTCTGTAGCGTTTATTGTTACTCGTAAGTTGCCTAAACCTGTCGCCACAATTGACGAGGCAGTATCCACAGTAACAATCTTTACGTTGTCGTCGCCAATAATCGTCAAATTATTGTCTCCAAGACCAATTGCAAGACGAATAACAGTTCGAGGGTGAGAAATGGAGAATGCCGTGTATTCAGGTTCCTTGCGAGTGCTATGAAGACTCACAAAGCAGCATTTTTCCCTCACTTTTCGTAAAGGACAAACGGCCATACTTGAGTTGCCCTCCGGAAGTACCACACACGTATCAAGCCCAATGAGTTTGCACATGAGATCCGCACTGAAATCGTCGCAGCTATTTGCACTGGGATCGCATTTGCATCTACAACCAACATTCACATCGGGGACAGAAAAACTGTAAATGGAATCGACGGTGTATTGTTCGTCAACGCCTAAAACCGAAACAAACACTCTTCGTCCTGTGAGGGCTGTTCCATCCTTTTCCGTGACCAAATTGTAACAAACGGTGTCTCCTTTTCCCACAAGCATTTCAACCTCCGCAGATTCAAATGTGCCGTTATTCTTTGCAGTCGTGCCAAAGATAGGCAGGTTTCCCTTATCGGTACAGTACGATGTATTTTGTGCTGATAAACGAGATGCCAGAGAGTAAAGAGTAAAGAGTATCAGCAGCAGGACAATCCCCATCTCAGGGGTGATACATAAGAACAGTCCCTCTCCAACAACAAATTAAAATGGACCCAATACACCCAAAGACAACAAATGTAGAAGATCGCTTCACTAAAATTGTGTCGAGCAAACATGTAAATAAATCTGTTTGATGGTAGTGGGCGCTTGTAGTGACCTTTGATTAGGATCTTGTTGGTAAACCCCCGATTTTCGTCATCGGTTGCCAACGTTACGCTGACATCATCAAACCAAGATGCCGATTTAACGACTTGTAAACAAAAAAAAGGGTAGTGGATCACAGTCGGTCAAGTTCACGACTGTAATCTTATCAGCAGAGAAATAAAAATGTCAGCACTCGCTTCAGCTTCCTGAAATGAAATATTAACATAAATCCAGGAACATAAAACTTGTTTTCTTCTGTCACGTTCGTGTTACGTGATAGCGGTTCGGTCGTTATGTAAGCCTCAGTATCAACTTCCATGTTAAATGTCAAACGTTGAAACCTATAGTTTCCCTCAAATCTTCATAGACCAACGAAATTCGGTATTTTGGGTTGTGTCATATCTATTTCACTGCGTCACAAATTTTGATGACAACTATCAAACAGTTTGGCCTCCATAGACTGGCCATTTGTTGTTGTGTTGTTGTTGTTTGTTGGTTGTTTTTTGTTTGTTTGGTGTTGTTGTTGTTGTTCTTATTTGGTTGTTGTTTTTGTTGTTATTATTGTTGTTGTTGTTGTTATTCTTTGCCTCACCTGGAGATCGAACCAATGAACCATAAATAAGGCCTAGGGCCTTTTGAACGCTGTTTTAATATAACTACAATGTTCTTGTCGTTGCTGTTATCTTGTTGGGAAAATTTTGCTCTTACCTAGACATCGAACCTATGGACCAATTTTCAATTTCTATTGCTTAAATTGTAGGTATTAACAACGATTAGGGCCTTTTGAACGCTCCTTTAATATGGGTACAATATCAGAAACTGCGATAGCCGTGTATATGATTGAAGTCCTCTATCCGACAAACCTAAAACTATTAATTTTTTCCGTTTCTATTCTGACTTTACACCAACTTTTATGCAATTCCGTGCAAGAGTAAAAGTAGGGAGCCACACGGAAATTTGAAAACAGTTCACTTGTTGTTGTTGTTCTTCTTCTTCTTGTGTGACACGGTTTCAGAAAAAACTACTGCACCTACCTAAAATCTGAAACATGATCTTAGTAAGAAATTTCCCTGGGCTTCATCCTCAGAGAGACCACTTTTTCGATGGATCCATCCATTCCGGAGTTATACGGGTCCCTGAACGATCATTTTGATTGTTTTACATTGTTTTAACCATTGTAATTTGGGAACAATGCCACTCAGCAAACTCCAGGTCCATTCTTCGTGCACGTGTTATGTCTTTGCTAAAAAGTTCATTGTTGACGGTAAAAATGAAAGAACATAGGGCCTTAGGGCTTCGGGCAGATGACCAGGAGTGGTTAACGCTCGTTAAACCCTTTAACCCTTTTGAAAGAATGTCAGATGACCAGGAGTGGTTAACGCTCGTTAAACCCTTTGAAAGAATGTGGAGTTGGTTTTATGCTTTAGGGTGAAGGGGCGTATGGCTTCACGCCACGGCTCCTGAATAAATATGTTCGAAAGAATCCATGTTTCAGCTAAACGCATATAGATTTAAACTAAACTAAGCTACGTTGTTAATTTCGAGGCGGTCTCGAAATTGGCAGCTAGAAACGATAGGATGGCGTATTTATTTCGTAAATGCAGGCTTTCAGAGCTGAATTGAATTGTTTCAAAGTGGCCAGCAACAATGCATGCATAAACCTTTGTAGCACGACGCCATAGCCGTACAAAAGGTACACGGATTACAAACAAAAACGTCAAGTGTGCCGTAAAAAAGGGGGCTATATGTTTGAAGTTTCACTTTACTTGTTAAAATGTACACGGATAAAATTTGGATGATTTTTAATTGAAATAATCAAATGTACAATTGAAAAATTGCATCTGTTTAAGTGCTATTGTGCTTTTCCCTATCATATATTTAAAACGTAAAGTACAACAGCACTTAAACAGAGGCAATTTTCTCATGGTTGATTATTTCAATTAAAAATCATCCAAATTTTATCCGTGTACATTTTAACAAGTAAAGTGAAACTACAATCATATAACCCCCTTTTTTACGGCACACTTGACGTTTTTGTTAGTATTGTTGTTGTAGTTGTTGTTGTTGTTAATTCTCATGGGGAAATTTTGCTTTCACCTATAGAGTTCCAACCATAAACAGATTTTCAATTTGTATAGCTTAAAATGTAAGTATTACAAAGATCAGGGCCTTTTGAACGCTATTTTAAGTTCACGACTACAATATTCCTGTTGTTGTTATGCTTGTTGGGGGAATTTTGCTCGCATCTAGAGATCGAACCAACGAACCGATTTTCATTTTTATTTTAGCTTAAAACGTAGATAGTAACATGGACTTATATACTATCACACTACGTTATAGTATCAGGCTTTTTTAATATGACTGCAATATTCTTGTTATTCTTGTTGTTGTTGTTGGTTTTCGCATCCCCATCACGCTTGAACCAATGAACCGATTTTAAATTTGTAGGGATTAGAAAAAAGGTATTAAAAAGGCACAGGGCCTTTTGTTGTTTTGGGACTTTGCCCTTTTATCTCGCAACTGAATCTCGCGAGAGAGCCCCCCCCCCCGTCGGGGAAGCCTTGTCCCCCCCTGTCGGGGAGTAACCGAGATTGTCGTCGGGGAACAGCTGGAAGACTGAGTCCACACGACGACATAAAATTCGTAAAAATTTGGGGAGGAAAAGCTCAAAATAGAGTTTGCCGTTTTGCTTGAGTAGTCCTCATCAACTCCATATTGAACAGCTGTCTTAGTTAATGCAGAAACGTTAACTAAATATGTACAAAACAAAAGTTGTTAAGGATTCTAGTTACGTTTTCGTCATTTGAATTCGTGATACCAATGAACTGAGAGAAAATCGTGTACAGTAAGTGGCTGAACTGAAAATTGATTTGCTGCCTTAGACCGTCAACTCCACGATTTGACAGGAATCTTAGTTATGAGACACGTTTGGGATGCCAATATATTACCAGTAATTTCGAAAAGGAGAAGGCCCGATTTTTAAAGCCCAACGCACAACACGAATGACGGCTAACTGTGTGTTCTTGCTATGGTTAAATATTTTTCAAACCTAAATTATTCAGTGTTAATTAACGTTAATTGAATAATATTTAAAAAAAAATTTAATTCATCAGTTAATTTAATGTGTAAAAAAAAAACAGAATTTTGGTCACAATTAAGTTTTTACGACCTCTCATGCTAAAGGATGTTTACGAAAAACATTCACAATGTGGTGCAAACGTGTCTCAGAAAGCCCAAAATAGGCACTCAAATAGCGTAAAATGATTCAGCTTCCGGGGCTCTGTCCTGGACCCCACTGGGGGACCTTATGGCTCTCCCCCACACTCCCTAGCTGGTTTCGCTGGGCCCCTGCTAAAGTAGTACAAAGATAAACACAAAATGTTCTTTTTCTTTGCCCCCCTGTCGGGGAATCATTCCCCCCACCCTCTATCTGGAGTTGGCTGGCGCCACTACTGCTTGCTGGAAGAACGCAAGTTCCCCCAACTTTGTTGAAATTCTTCTAACAAGCAGATGGTAGCGTGAGTAAAGGGACAGTTTGATACTAGGAGCGTTTTGTAAAGGCAAGCATCTCGAACAGTAACCCCATGAATGAAGCCGCACATACGAATTTTATTGGAAGAAATTTGATGAACGAGAACTTAGCCAGAAAATAACTACGAGGCGAAAGTAGTGCTGTATCTCACTCATTCATCCAGAGGCGGAATGGGGGGGGGGGGGGGGGGGGGA
>JAHWFP010220913.1:0-17820 GCA_023313725.1 Lithobius niger
TTGTCTCAACTCGCTCCTTCCCACAATTCCTTGCACGCACCGGCGCTTTGGCGGTAAAACATTTCTCTCGCCAGCCAGGACCACTGGAGGGTCGCAGTCTACAATATCGAGTCATAAACGCACGATCAAAGTTTATGACCATGGTTCAGCGTTGTGGTGGTCTGTCCAAGCCCTCCGAGGTTCCACCACGCAAAGTTTCCCTTTCCAGTACTCTAGCCGCGGTCCTTCCTGACACCACCCTGAACGGTAAGTGCGCCGCCATTGTTTCAGGCATGCCAAGAATTTATTCACACCAAGTCTGCTAAAACCACCGCACGTCTGATTACTTTCACAATCCATGCTCGATCTGCCGTTCACTCAGCCATGCTACCTGGAGCAAGATCATCGTCATGCAGCGCAAATCCGCACGCTGATCAGAACAAAGACGGCAGGTGGCTATTGGACAAGAAAAAAGCTGCCTGCAACACGGGACAATCATCGCCACGTTCTTCACTTGATGTGCCCACGCATAAGGCGGTGAGCTTGGTTTAACCACTTCATTCTTCAGCTTCTTTGTCTCCATCATGGTCTTCGCTGGAAAAAGGCTCAACTTCCGTCTCCCATTCGCCTTCAGCCACCCCACATCCAGCGTCTTCACGACAGAAGCTGAAGAAGAAAGCAAACCTGCAGTCAAAGAACAAGACTCACCAACCCGGATTTTCATTAACACGACAGGTTCGGCCTGCCCGTCTGTTGTTCGTGCTTCTCTGCCAGCGGACTAAGTGTCAGACCAACCACCGCCCTTCGCTTCTGCATCGATGGACACTCTTGTCAGCCCCAGCCCAGCCGACTGTTTCTCATCCCACGCTTTATGGTCCTGACATTGTCAAGCTAGTCGATCCAAGCATTAAACAGTTGCCCTCAACGTACTTCAGCGAAGCACCTAAGCTTCATGAAGCGATCTCTCGCACCCTTTGTTTATCCGGAAAGAAGATCCGTCAACTCGAGAACAATTTAAAGCCAGTCCTTCATACGTCAACAGTTGGAACAATCTGCAGAACACCAAGCTGCAAACGTCAAGCTTACCACTGAAACATCACATCTGACTCAAACCATCTCCAACCAACAGTTTGAGCTGAAGTATGCTAACTCCAAGATAAGGCTGCTTTCTCCTCTCCCTGGCAGTGCTAACGCATTTGGCGTTTACAACACTATAGTTTGTCAGCAACTCGACAATCTGTTCCCCGGTCTCGTCATGAATTCTGCAAAAACAGCAGTGAAAGCCTCGTGATCCTCGCCACTTCTCCTCGCACACGCCCTGGGCCGATCTACCATCCGGGTCTTTGAATAAAGGCCTCGCCATCCCAACAATCCCGCTTGATCAAGTCATCTCGAACAGCCAGGAATCGTCAGCATCAACCAGCAATGTCAACGTGCCTGTGTGTTCCCTCGTCGACTTACCACCATCTCATTGGACTGATAGCTGTGAATTCAGTGCTTCAAACGGAAAAGTTCACAGCGTACTCAGTGTGGGGCAGTATGATAACGCCAATGATTTCATCTTTATTTATCAAAGGATAATATAGTGCTCCACCCACAAGACAAGGGAATTGCCATGCAAGGCCTGCCTCCTTCGACTTTTGTGTCCATCACTAACGTAACCAAAAAGATCACATCGTGACCACCAGCCCCTTGGGACCCGGGCCATGTTCTCGGTTGTTGCAGTCCTGGCCACCACCTTGTGGGACAGACAGGACGGTAATCAATTACGAGCTATTAAAGGCACTGTTGAGGAATGGCACTCGGCGTGTCGCCGCAGTCGCCGTGAGGAGGTGGTGTTGGCCCGTTTGCGCATTGGTCACACTCGACTTACTCACCGTTTCCTTTTGCGGGGTATTGACCCTCCTGAATGTTATTGGTGTCGACGGCCACTTACGGTCCGGCACTTCCTTGTTGATTGTCACCATCTTGATGGTGTTTGTCGACGTTTCTGTTTTCCGCATGACATTGCGCGTCAATTGGGTGATAAGTCTGTCCTCCTGTCCGGTGTTTTTCAATGTTTGCAGGAGGTACAGATGTATGACAAGATTTAGATTAGGGGTTTGAATAATATCTGTAATGTGTGGTGCAGTTGCAACCCGGACCACTACACTGTGACTGAGGTTGGCGCTAATGACCAAGCTGTCGACACACCATTAAGCCTCAACTCCCCCCCCCCCCCCCTCGTTGCCACCACGGCCGCGTCCTGCCAACGGGGGAATCTGCTCTTATCACCGACTTCGTCCAGTAGAGTCAACAGCACCCTTCATCAAACTTCCTCTCTTCTCAGCAATAATCCGGACAGTGATCAACCTCGCCCTGGTTCACGCTACGAATCCCTTCATTTTGCTTCAAATACGTCTCTTTCCGGGATCTCGTTAGTTTTTATTTTAGGATTTTTTTTTCTTGCCAACGAAGCATTGCTGGCGGTTGTCGTACACTCGACTGTTTAATAAATGTTCTCCTTAACAATTGCAATATACAATTCATGCTACACCGACTATGTGTTCTCTGACGTCATGCTTAAACAATAACATGAGGAAAAAGCACCAGTGACAGAGTCTCGGCATGAATGCAGCCGTCTGTGGGCGCAGCTATCTTGCCTGAACTATAGAGGAGTGAGTTGCACCTGCTTGCTCTTCCCTCTCGTTGGTCGGATAATAGGCCTAGGTTCACGCGTGTTGAGGTCATGCACAATTCATAAAAAGAGTTCCACCGTATTTCTGTCGCTATTCATAAACAAACAACTTCTGTTTCCGGATAATTAGATTAGCCAACATAGTTCTACAAACTAGGCTATAGATCTAGTGGTACACAATTTTCTCTATGCACTGAAACGATAGACTCTATGGCCCAAGGACTAAGTCGCCATTTTGGCTAGTAAGGGTAAATTCCAAGTCGCCATCTGTTGATTTCCATTCACAAAAAGGCGAGTAGCGACCGACATTGGAGTCGGTTGTACCCTTGGCTTAGGAACGTTCCCCATTTTCTTTTGGTCACTCCAAATTTCCATGGCATTGTTCCAGTGTCACTTTTGTTTGTATTTTCAATGAAAAGTTTTCCCTTTGGAGTCTGACTCCGGGGGAGCCAGCCCGTAACCGTAGGGTACCCGGGTGGTACCCTCCACCAGTTTTGATGAGGTCTGACTGTAAATGCATAAATTGTCAACGGCATATAGAAACTGAAAATTGCCGACCCTGCCCGGCCGGCTAAATTTTGTTTCTTTGCCTAACAAAAATATATATTACGTATACCCACCTAACCTTCCCTCCTGACTCACCGCCATGACATATTGAGAGGAATAAAAGATGGCACCATGTCATGCCTCGGCACTTTTATAGGAATGGTGCGTATTGGGTTGCCGAGCTGGCAAGCTCTAAACAACTTAAAATCTCTAGGATAAGAATCATCCGAGAACAAGAATGCTAAACTTTACAGGTAATGTGTATTTCGTTAGGCAGTAGAATCTATATATAGCCAGCCAGGCGGGACTGTGTGTTCAATTTCCAAATGGGTTACATCATGTTTTTTTTAGCCCTCATCCCTCTCAGCTTTTCGTGGACAGTGCTAAAAAATACTGGAGTTAAATAAATACAGATGCAAACCTATTTACGTTGCCGTTTGGATTTATACGTGAGACTGTCTGAGCGGGGAATCGAACCCATAACCTTTGAAACCAAAGGCCGAAGTCCTACCGCTGAGACATACTGACACAGCCGTGTGAGTAGTGCTCAGCTGTAGGACCTCGGCCTTTGGTTTCAAAGGTTGTGGGTTCGATTCCCCGCTCAGGCAGTCTAACAAAATAGGCTAAAAGGCAACGTAAATAGATTTGCCTTTATATTTATTTAACCATTCCGAGCCGATTAGCTATTCGTTCTGTTTAAATACTGGAGTGTTAGGTGTTTAGGTGTAGACTGTCGGCGAACTAAAACAAATCCGGCTTGTTAGGAGTGTGTGGTCAGCAAGTTAAAAAAAAAATACTGGGGTGTTAGTATTAAAGCTCTGTCGTAGCATATGACAGGTTATATCACCCAACTAAGTCCAACTCTGACATGATAAAAAAAAATGCCTGTGATTAAAGCCCAGTCAATGAAGACTGTTGATTTATGCATATAAGAAGAGTGTGATGCTCGCTCGAGTTTAGGCACGAGGCATGTTTTTATTTTCAAAGGAATACTAGACCCTCAATTTTCCAATGTTTTTTATGTTACCTAAGACCCTAAAAACTCTTTTAACCCCTTTTGAATGTAGAAACCCATACGAGGTACAGCCACATGCAGCTTCACTCTCACGCGGGACTGTATGACACACTGGTACACACCTATTCATAAGTTGGCTGTTTACTTTTTGAAAAGATCCCACTAATTGTTGTAAATTCCATTAAAGGTTGTTTTGTGTACATATATTTATTTTACCAAATATTACTACTATTGGGTTATATTTGAAGTTTATGTTAACATTTGTACACAAATACAGAAAAGCATGCTTAGTATCGACGTGATAATAGGTGGTATTATGTGGCACAGTGTGCAAAGTGCATTTACAAAAACTCGCTTGACTTGATAATAATGTTGAAAGTCGCTTATGCCGACAAGAAATGCTGTGGCGACGCCATTTTTCTTAATGGCCAAGTCCCACACAGGGTCAAACGGTCGGGGCTCAAAAACTGGTCGTGTAAACTTGATGAAACTCGGTGTGAGGGTAGCCCTCGTCCGTACGCACATTTTAAGCCCAACCACAAGTCCCTGAGACCTCTGTGAGCCGAGCTATTCAAAGAAAACCCCGTCAGGACGGATGTTAACCGTCACCATTTGGCCATCGAAAAAATGGCTAAAGTCAGTTGGGGTGTAGTCATTCCCTTCCCCTTGTGCTGCACCCAAGCGCAATAGCCCTGGGCAACATTGCGTTGTTTCTGGAGCCTGCGCAGGTGAGGCAGGCAGCCGTGATTGTGGGAAGAAAAATTACGTCACTCCGGGTGATTCAAAATGGGATTTTCTCCAGCGATTGGGAGTTAGCATGTATCGTCTGCTTAAAGCTGACCTTTTAAACTTTTGTATGGCTTAAGCACTAATAACTACTGATTTTAGATGCGTCTTAACATTAATTTCAGTACCTAAACTAACGATACAAAATTCATAGTTGGAGGGTTTAGTAGTCCTTTAATATGTTGGCCGCAGGTAACCAGCATGAACAATTGAACATGTTGAGGATGAATGAAAGAGATTGAATATGTGAAAGGTTCCGTGGAAACCAAGCAAAGCAACCAAAGTACAGTCCACTGGTGAAGGCCTCGAACTGCTTCCCAAGAGGACACGCGATCAAATATCACGACTAGGGATAGACAGATATTAAAATCGGTTTCTGTATTTACAGATATTATCGGTATTTTTCGTGCATTGGAATCGGATCTGCATCGGTGTTTATTTACTGATATTTTGCCGATACCACCATCTTCCGTGCGCGCTGGCTATTCTGCCTAGCCTGAGAGAAACCTTTCCTGTATAACACCGCTCGCATCGCATGACATCTGGACAGTGTATCAGTGAATTTAACGCGTGCGTACTCTCGGCTTTTTGCAATTTGGCCTTTCTGCAGTGTGGACTGGTTTTTTTTATGGTCAGAGGTACGAACGAGTTTGACTTTTTTACCTGTTGACTTTTTTTTTTTTAAGTCGGTATCGGATCGGAGTGAGGGGAAAATATCAGTATCGGATTGGTATTTTTCTTTATCGGTCGATCCCTAATCACGACTCACTTGTGTATGTATGGGCCTCCAGCCCGGTTGGGAGACGGTGTTAAAAGGGGTTGGTCAAATTTTCTGATTTGGTTAAAGGCAATAGCATTCATTGAATTGAGCTCTTCACCACTTATTCTTCCTGGACACCTGTGTACTTGTTTGTTAGCTCGTTGTTGATTTCTTGTCGATTAATTATCAAAACTACCCAACATTAGCGTTAAAATTAGCTAATTCGTATGCTGACTTTGTATTTATGAAATAGCATTCCATCCCATCCTGCTGACGTCAATTTTTTTTTTTTTTGGCAAAGTAATCTTCCTGGAAATTCTGTAAAGTGTTTAAAGTTGTTTGGATTTGCATTATAGTTTTTTTTTTTTTTTTTTTTTGCCACACTTGGCCTCAAGGCTTTATAGCAGTTCATTAAATTAGCTTAATGGGAAAAATCTTTAAAAAAAAAAAAAGAAGAAAAACAGAAATAAATATTACTAAGACTTAATACGATGATTATTGCAAAAGCGCATTTGTCTGTGTTCACTTATATGTTCCAGTGATTCAATTGTTTAATCCTTTTTAATTAATTGGCTAGCCAATCTGAATAACGCTCAGGGAACCCGAACAAATGAACTCGGAGAAAAGTGTTTCGTGTTTGGGAGATCGGCGATGTGTGAAGCAGTACAAGAGAAGAGAGAAATTATTTTTTTTTTGTTTGACCTGTTAATAGCACTTAGTCGGCTGAGTGTGTAATTAGCACAAACAGAGCGTGGTGTTGACACTCCCGTTACAATCGACGGAGCATGCAATGTCTGTCTGCCTTGGCATATCCAGCACATTCCGTGCTGCGACGACAACCGCACAGATGGATAGTGAAGTGTCGACGCCGTGTTGGTGCGAGACCCCTATTCTTTCTTGTTGTTGTCAAGAAAACGAGGTTTGGATAGAGGAAAAGGGGAGTTACTTTGCGCTCGTACCAAGTTCGGATCCCATTGCAGGCACTAATTTTTTCCTTCGCGGCAGTCCCAGTCTGCTACTCGATGAAGACCCCAACGTACTACAGGAAGCACTAGCTCTTGGCTCACCTCTTAGTAGTCTGCGGGATAATAGCAATTTGTGTGTGTGTCTAATAGACGGAAGAGTTTGGCTGGCTTCGGGTAAATTTGCTTTTGTATTTTGTTACGGTTGCAAGAATTGTTTACTTTGTACATAATTTGTTCTGTGAAAATTTCTTAGAACCTTAGGTTGGTGAAGGAAGTATGTGAACTGGTTAAATTTTGAACTCTTAAGATAGGGGGAGGGGTAAATCTGGGGATTAGATCCACGAAGCCTCTGCACATGGTAACAGCTGAAGATGCAAACACATGTTGTCTCGTGGCTTGTCTATTGGGTAGTAGCATGCGAGACGGAAGCAATTTGTGGGGAATTTGTCAATTTATACTAGACTACCAGTTTTAGCAGTGTTCACTTTGTCTGGTGTTTGGTTTGAAGGGTAATTGTACTTGTTTACTGTGACGGGTAATTTTTCTTCCTGGAATACTCCCTTTCGTCCAATCCTGTCCCACCCCTCTCCCCTCCCCCTTTTTCCCATCCTTTTTTCCTCCCCTCTTCTTCCTCCTACCTAATCCTCTACTACCCTGCCTCCCCAATGCTACACGTGATTGAATTTCGGTGGGTAGCTGAATTAAATGCTGTCCTTTTCCCTCCTCCTTTTGCAAGAATTTTCAAAAATTGATTCGGTCTCCACCCCAAACAACAAAAGAATTGCCTTTTAGGTTCTGTTAATGCGTAATCATATGCTTAATGGTAACAAATGCACTGGCCTCCACCCCCCCCCCCCCCTCCAATCAATATCTTTAGTTATTATAGCGTTAGAATGCCAAGATCAGGACTAACATTCATTCAAGCCATTCCTGAACATGAAGCAGGCGAACAAATCCAATACCGATCTTTATGAGCGCTAACTGGATAGCCCTGCCACCACCATTAGTTGACAAACATTATAATGAAACATTGTCTTGAGAAAAAATGTTCACTTCACAAAATAAACCGTTAGGTTTACTAATTACTTTGAAACCTCATGGAAATATCTTGAATACGGAAATTGATCGTCACGCTTACTTTCAAAAACAGGATAATGTCCGTATCTTGTAAATTTTTGAATTTTTATCAACAATCTTCATCTGGCACTGTTAAGAAAAAGCAGATGAAAATAACGAGGATGTAATTCAGACAACGCCTTTTTCTTGACAGTGCCTGATGAAGATTGGTGATAAACAATCGAAAATTTGAAAGATACGGACAGTATCCTGTTTTTGAAAGTGAGCGTGACGATTAATTTCCGTGTTCAAGATATGTTCACTTCAATCAAAAACTAAACAGTAGTTGGGGCCCCACATTTCATCTCATAACTGTTACTTCCTGATCTTTTTAGGCAGTTAGTGTAGGGAAAGCCAACTATCGGACATGGATATTTACTTTCCCATCAGTGGATGATATTCAGTTGTGAAGTACCGACGGTCGCGTGACGGCGGCTGTTACATTGCTGCACTTCTACAGCGGTTCTGACATAGGCCCTGCATCTTTAACCTATAGGCTATTGATTAGTCACTGGCATTAGACATAGACGTATTCTAATATAAAAGCCCTATCTGGTCTTCTCCTGCTACAGCACGCGTCCGACATCTTGTCACCGAGAGCCACACGACAACACAGCTCACACACATGTCACAACAATGTCGTGCCTCACTGTGTTTGCTGTCTAGGCACGAATCACCAAAATCGTTCGCGCCATTTCCAAACAGTTAGGGGAGTAAAATGGGGCAAAAGTCGCGCAGTGCCGCTTTTCCTGTTTTGTGGGGAGGGGGGGATGGAGAGGAGTACTACTCAGAAGTTGGCTATGCAGAAATTAACATCATTCAGTCCCTCCTCCCAAGCCTTCGCATGATATATGTTAACCCTTTATGGAATGCCTTCGGGCTATATTTTGTTTCACCAAGCAAAAACCAAGCAAAAATTAGGGCTCTTAATGCACTAGTCACTGCCCTCACGGCAAAGTGCCCTTTTCTGGACAAAAATGGCTGATATTTGCTGGAGCGGTGGAGTAAAAGACAATAACTGCTAAGTAAGTAGTGCAAAGAGGGGCAGAAAAGTTAAAATCCCAAAAATGGGGGCAATGAGGGCAGTGAAAGCGCCAGCCCAAAAAAAGTAGGTTGCCCCTGCCCTCTTGGAGGCCTGTGCACGTCCCTGCAAACGATACTGGTACACTGGGCACATTCTGACGCCTGGCTTTCGGGGCAAGGACTTATCTGAGCGCACTTGTTCGTAAAGGGTTTGGCTACCAAGTTATTTGTAAAAATGCATTCTTATAGCCCTGATGTTTGCGTAGACCATACACTCATTAGACGCTGGTTATTTTAAATCCCATGTTAGGCTACTTAAACTGTTAAGCATCAATATTAATGTTCTAACTCACGAAAAAACACACTTTCAAAAATGAGACACTCGCATTTCTGCCATCTTTCGATGATTTTGATATTTCAAAGTGTATGATTTTCGCTATTGGCTAATTTCCAATTTTCCTTAATATTATTTCCAGCGATTTATGTCTATTTATTTCTCCTTTATTGAGCCTTGTGAGTGTATGATTTGTCTTCCCTCTCCATTGTCTATGGCCGACTGAATTTCGCTCGAATGGACCCCTGGTCATGGTTGTGACCATAATAACGGGTTCAGTGAGTTATCTTTATGCCAGTGGAGGATGTGGCCATAGCGATTAAGGCGCTATGCAAGTGATCTGGGGGCGAACTGAGTAGCCGGTTCGAATCCGGGTCATGCCACTCCAACGAAACGTTAAGTGCGTAAAGGTGGCTTATTGAACTACGTTATTTCCAATGTATGATTTTCGCTATTGGCTAATTTCCAATTTTCCTTAATATTATTTCCAGCGATTTATGTCTATTTATCTTTCGATGGCTACACATTTGTCTTCTTCAGGTGCTCCAATGGTGGTTTTGAACGCTGGTTACATCGTTTAAAGTATGTCTGCTGTAAAGATGTAACCAGAGTTCTACACAACCCTTGGAACACCGGAAGAAGAGAACTGTACTTGTTGAAAATTAGCAGATACGTTGAGTGACTCTGTTTTTGTGAGTTAGAACAGTCAAATAAGTGATTTATAAGTATATCAATCATTGGATTATTGGGCCGCAAGCATTATTTGTTATCCTTTAATGAAATATTGTTTTGATTGAATATTACATCATCAAGACATTTTGTTGGAAATTTTTGACGGAGTATAGCACTGGGGTGTTTACGTGTTTACATCAACAGAACACAACATTTCTGTTGATGTACTATTTGAAATTTGCGTGTTTTAACAATCAAGATGGGTGATATTATATTTCAAATTTAGAAATTTAACTTTGGTTTCTTTAATAGAATTTGGTCTTCGTGTGATCTCAAATGTTTGTGGTTTCATTTAAAACTGGTTGCAACCAGTAATGGAATTGCTGTTGTAATTTTGGATCTTTGCTTTACAGATCACTCGACCAATCAGCGATTTCACCGAACACGACGAGATGGAAATGAGAAGAAAGATATTGTAGACTCTCCTTTTCGTTCAACTGAAATAGTCCGTTCTGTGCAGCAAAAGCTAGTCCTTAATGAATCGCAGGTATTTGATGTTTTTTCCTCAATTCTTTTGAATTCACGAATCAGTTGTTCACACACTTAGCCTTATCACGTAATTTTGAAGTTTTTTGCCAACATTTTGTTCCATTGAGGGTTTTTGACCAACCCATGTATAATTATTTTTTATGCAATAATTTCAGAGTAAAGACAAGCTGCCTGACAGTGATGCAACAAAAAAGACACGGATGGGGGCGATGCGCCGTCCTGAAATCCCAGAGGTGTTACGAAGATTTCCTCTGGAAAGATCACCGGTTACCTCCTTGGGACAACTTCCGTCCCGCGATGAGAGTGAAAGTGAAACTGGCGCTGCTAATAAAATCCATGTGATGACCCAATTGGCACGCGAAACAACGGTAAAAGTGGACACGTTAACAATGTCTGCACTTCACTCCGAAGTTCTCGGTAGTTCTGATTCAGAAGCTGTGTCTGGAAAACCACCACCTGCTCAGCAGCCTGCGTTGCATCGTACTTCCGAAGTGCCAATCTCTCCTAGTGAAGAGAAGAGCTACGTTATTGGCCGCCTTGAAGTTCCCTCTGGGATAGGCAGGACTACTAATGCCGTAGTTAAAAAAGGCATCCCAAGTCGGGCTAAAAGCCCAGAAAAGAAAACGACACTCGTGCCTCGACCCGTTGCGAAGAAGGCCGTAACTGAGTCGGAAGATGATGACGACGAGGAGTATCTTACTCCGACTGCGGAAAGTTTGGAAAAATCTTCTTCACCCGTTTCTTTTCAAGATAACAGCCGTCCATTGTCCATTCTTAAACGGCGAGGTTCTGACGAACCTACAGCCACATCTAGTCCCCTGGCTACCGTAAACCGTAAACGAAGTAGTCTAGAAGAAAATGTGTTAGTCCACGAACCAAGGTTAGGGTCTCCTGCTCCTGTGTCAATATTGAGGAAAAAAAGTAGCTCCGATGAAGCAGATGAAAAGACAGTATCAATTCTGCGTTCCAAAGCTGTTGCCGAGTGTGACGAGCCCGCTTCCATCTTAAAATGGCCCGGCAGTGCAGATGAAGAAGATCGCAAGCCAATTTTAAAGAAACGAGCTAGCCTCGAAGAAATTCGAGACTCCCAAGAACGTCGGCCCATCCTCAAGAAACGTGGGAGTTTTGATGAAGACTCGTCAGCGGTTGTTGTTATGGCTGCGGATGATCGAGCAATGCCTCGTCCAATTCTGAAAAGCCGCCGCAAAAGTGGTGAAGAAATGGATAGTGTTGAAGAGCTGGTAGAGGCTGACCTTCGCCCAATCCTGAAAAGTCGACGGGACAGTGACGACGGGGCACGCCCAATTTCAATTTTAAAGTCTTCTTCATCTGTAGACTGCTACGACAGTTCTTCCCGCCCCCAGTCAATTTTAAAGGCTCGTTCATTTGATGGAGAAGAGAAGTCTTCAGTAAACATCCGCCTTCATCGAGACGAATCTGAAGAGCGTACAGTGGGGCCGCAACTTTTTTCCATTCTTAAAACGCACAACGACTCTGATACTGCTGCGTCTTCCCCTCCACGACAGTGTTCCCTTCCCGTGTCGAGCGATCATGAAGACTCTGATGCGTCTGTTGTTTTGTCCCCTGTCCTTCTGCCTTCAATTTTAAAGAAACGTCCCAAAGAAGTTCATCCTTTGGCCACACCCCATACAGAAATTACAAGTAAGGAAACATTAAGTTTTGGGGATGTGTATTCTTTTATGGGCCTAGTAGTGCTGCAAAGTTAAACCATTAAAACAAATTTTCCGTGGCAGTTACTGCCTTTTGCTGGTGTGTAAAATCCAACGTGTAGGTAGTTGTAAAACCTGAACTACAAGTTATTTACTATCTGCAAAATACTAACCTTCAGTATGTGCTTAAATCACTGCGATATGGCTAATTAATGCTCGATGCAATTTAACACTCGCCCTGTTTTAAATCTCCATATGATTAGTTTAGTTAATCCTCTCTAGGGTCGCTAGTGGCGCTTCCCTTGCATCTGGTATCGCTAAACAAAACCCAAATGTATTGGTAATGGCCAAACCGAAGGTACTTTTTCCCTCTTGGCAACCGATTTTGACATTTGAATACATCATTTTTAAAGGTTTTTTTTCCAGCTTTCTAATGGTCCAGACCCCAAGTAGCTATCTTTTACCGATAAGTAGCCATGTTATCCCTTGCTGAAGTTACTAAGTGTATCGTTAAGATTACAGAGGTACTAATTTATACATGGATCCAGGGACGTTAGGACTGTTGGTCAGTCAACTGTAAGCAATGCATCGGACCTATAGCAAAGCATACATAGACGAGGTTGCCCAAGATGCAACAGTTGGAGACATTGCTTTGAAACCAAAACAGTGGCATACTTTCACGATGGCAGCTTGTTCCGATATCCTTCTGTTTGCACGAAACAACATATTAAGTATTTTCAGTCGCATTGTCGATTGGATTCGATTCATCCAATCGGCCCAGCAAAATCAAAAGGCCACTGAGATGCAAGAATTGGTAAAAGGTGCAAATTGTTCCAGTGATATCGGACGCGTTGCTGCCGCATTGCACAAATTTTTTAGTTTCTTGCGGTGCTGCTTTGTATCGAGGGGATTGACTTTACGAAAACTGTATGTAATTAAACGTCCTTTGCATAGACCATTATAGGCTAATTTTTTTTCTCTAGTTTTCATTTGTAGCTCAGTAGGCAACCGTCACGAATGTGAATTGTGTGGCACTCGCCATTTGGCCGGTAAACATTAAAGTGCACTCGCCATTGTCCATTACCTCCTCGCCATGTAGAAACAATTTTAACAATTGTGCTACTACTTAATGCTTAAATATTGTTTGCTTTAATCTAACGCTCCAATCAGCTAAAGTGGCTAACAACATTGTTGCTCACTTGGTTGGAGAGCCCTTGTAATTCTGCACGCAATGCCGGAAACCGCTTGTTTCTAGCTAAGACGGTTCCCGAGATATGACAATTTAAGCATCAGGGTTTGTTAATCGGTCGCAATTCTGGCGAGTAACTCTAAAGACCAAGTCGCCAACTGCTGAATTTTCCTCGCCGTTTGGCGAGTGGCGACTGAAATTGGTGAAGGTTGTCGGTAGGTTGATGAGTATTTGGTGTTCGACTGATTTTAAGACTTGTTTTAAATTGGACCTGCAGACTTGCTAAGAGAATTCAATTGGTTTAGACTTTGTATTAACAGTTTTCATCATTAAAGCTATTTTAGCATGCTTAATGTTACTTTAAGCCAGTATTTTTTAATAGTTTTGAATAATTTATGCTTATTAACAATGATTTCAAAAGTAATTCTTCTGGAAACACGTACTTCAGTAGTCGAAGTTTTCAATTAGTTGGGCTTAGTTATCAATATTTGGGAGTGGAATTGTGGTTTGGGATTGGCCAGTTTCTGTTAATGACCGGCTCGCTTGAAGAAAAGCTGACCGGCCAGCGTTATTGAAATGATCTTGAAATTTGTCAGTCCTATATAGGATGAATGCAGTTAGTTAATCACAGTAACAGTAATGTTATACCTAAGTATCTCCAAACCTATGCTCAAATTCAAAAATCAATACGCTCGGTTCAGCGAATTTTCTATAGGCGTAATATTCCGTAAGTGTTGTTTACGTTCGCTCTTATGTTCTAGGCCTCCTAACATTTTCCACTTGTCCCACATTGGTTCCGGCATTAGCGTTGGGGCATTGGCCCCCTTAAATAAATTTTCCATTGGGGCATTGGTCCCAATTTGAGGTATGTGCTGGCAGTCAATTCATGGTGAATGCAGAAAACGGCATGTAAATCACAACAGCACGAGCTATGACCAAAACACAGTACAAAGGTTGGCTTTATTGCATAAAAATAATATCCTGAGCAGTTGCGTGAATTGGTTTATTGCATGTAATAATTTCAGCAGGGAATAGTAAACATAACTAAATTGATAAGGGTTCAGCTAGCACAGATTTGTAGCACATGTAACAAACTGGTGTTCTACCTTGAACCGCATGTCGAGGTTTGAACACATGTTTCAACAAATGTGCTGTCTGCCATACAAACATACTGTCTACGTCGGCTATTGAGTGGTACCTCTCTTCTCGGGAATCAGTGAGCAAGAAAGAAGTCATTTTGTGGATATTTGGGGGACTAACTATTGAGATCAAGCCGGGTTGCCCCTCACCCTGCCACCGTTAAATAAAGTTTCCACTTCCGGCTTCTTTAGGTTGAATGCCAGTGTGCTACATGTGCTACAAACATGTCCACAATCATGTGTTAGCCAAATCCTTATCAATATCATTACATTTGCTATTCCCTACTGTAATTATTACATGCAATTAACCAATTCACACAACTGCTTATATTATTTTACGCGATAAAGCTTAATATTGTTTTGGTCATAGCTCGTGCTGTTGTGGACCGATTTACATGCTGTTTTCTGCATTCACCATGAATTGACTGCCCGCACATATCTCAAATTGGGACCAATGCCCTATTCCTAAGGGAACCCAAAGTGAAAAATGTATTTATGGGGGGCAGAGTGGGGGGCTCCACTGGATGATCTCAAAACGTGGCCCCTCCATGGTGACCAATGATCGATGGTTGTTTGATGGCTAAACCAAATCCTGCGGCTGCAAGATCAACTGGGTTGATACTTTTGCTCACCCTGTATAAGGAAGCCTGAAGAATACAGAAGCAACTAAATATCACCATGTGGACTATTAAGTATATCGAAAATCGCTGAATTTATGCATTTGGGCATATTTTTGAAGATTCCTTGCTACCGAACATTCAAAATAAAACTATGGGGTTCACGTTTTAGCTGTATGTTATACCTTACTTGATGATTAAAATGGCTAAATAAAACTGGTTTGTCAGCCAATGCCCTACTTGAACAATGCACTTCCTATACTGATACTAATACCGGTATTAGCTAAAAATTACTTTAAATTTTATGGCGGTAGTTCATAGTTAATCTTTTGAGTGTTATCTTTACAGGAAAAAATTGAAAGTTTTAAATGTTTTGTCTTGGCTTTTCAGATTTACTTAAAGCTCATCAAAAGACGCCTGAACGCAAGGAAACGGTTGTAATTGACCTACCAAAAGAAGGGGAGGATGGTGACCCTCGCAAGTCTGTAGCTGAACGTATATCTTTAATGGAGTCCAAATTGGAAGTGGAACGGGTGAAAGAGTCTGGACTGTTAACACCTGCTTTATATTCTTTGCCTGGGAGCACACCGCCCTTTGAGTAAGCACTTTTTTTGTTAAAATTTTATCCTGTTTGGGGTCTATGATTTCTCGTCAGCCCACGGACACGTCTTTTCGTCAGTTCGCAGACACATCTTCTCGTTGGTCCGTGGATACGTCTTCTTATAGGTCCGCGAACACGTCTTCTCATTGGTCCGCGGGCGGGAGGGTGTCCTCGTCATCCGCGGTTGACGGGTGTACTCGTCGATTCGTAGGCTGACTGGCGCCCTTGTCGGTCCGCGGGAGGGCTTCCTCAGCGGTCTGCGGACACGCCTTATCCGAACTCCACTTTGGGGAAATATTCAGGAATTACCTAATATTTCGACATGTAACACAACAATAGACCTCATTCATTTAAAAAAAATTGAATTTGAAGTCTCTTACAATGTATAGTGAGTAAGCAAAGTGAATTAGTAATATAGTAACTACGCAAAGTAAGCAAAAATATGCATAATTTCGTTAGAATCTTCATCTTATTTCTTTGAACCTCAAAGTGGGCTATGGTTAGTGTTCCTTCTGATACTTCTTGACATTGTGCTGTGGATGGTATTAGATTACTTTTGCTATGGTAGTCAACTTCAAAGCAGGCCTAATATGCAGGTCATTATTGCTGAAGAGCAGTGTTTTTTGCAAGCTAAATTTTTGAATACCGAAAAATCTGTTGACTCGGCAGTTTTACTTAGGTTAAAGTTCATGACAAATACTCAGTTTGATCACGCAGAACCAAAAGTCAAAGGATTTCTAAGGTTTTCAGAAGACAACAAAAGTAATGCAATGGCCATGCATTGCAAGAAATCTAAACTCCAGATTGACGGGAGCAGACTAAAATCATGCTCAAGTCAGATTCCAACAAGGGGGGCACACCTCCGCACCTTAGAATCAGTGGCCATTCAGCAGTGTAGAGGCATGTCAATAAAACCACTGAACGCACAAGAACCAGCATATAAAATGATTAGTAACGTGGTGACACCCCAATTCAAAACTAGACTGGAAGCAAGCTGGAAGAAATTCCTCCCCTCACCATCAGCTACGGAGGAAGAAACAGATGAAGAATCGTCGCCTCCGAGCACTGCCAACACCAGCCTGGAATGCTGACTCAAGGCCTACTGTGATGGGATGGGGAGGGAGTTTTGAATTTCGAAAGTTCGTTGGGTTTGGAAGGAGTGTGGGTGCTGGTGGCTTAACTGCCTGAAGAAGACAACCAGTAAAGGTTGTCGAAAATTCACAAGTTTTGAGTTGAAAACCTTTTGACTTTTGGTTCTGCATGATCGAACTGTATTTGTCAAGCTAAATTTGTAATATCACAAGCATGTGCTTATATTAATCATGTACTGCCATATAATATTAATTTTATTTCCTTTTGCTTATAGCTCTGGGACCAGCACTCCTCTGTGGTTAAATCTTCCGAGTTCCTCCTCCCTATCTGACGACCAACTCTTGTCCCGCTTGGAAGACGTTGCTCTTGGACCTCGCCGTTTCCGCAGGGATCGCCAAGGAGATAGATATAGAACACAGCCTGTTACACTCGAAGAAGTTGAAGAATCCAACAGGTAATGCTCATTACTAGTTACGGTTTGAGTTATATAAATTTACAAAACAATACAATAAAAAAAACCTAATAGATACGTAAGTTTGTGAAGTCGTATCTTATACGAGATCATGACTAATCCTTTTTGCCTATTAGACTTAAATTTATCACGCGAGATACTGCGTGTATATTAAGTCACGTAGCATTAAACAATTGTGTCCTTCAGAATGGTATGTACCGTATTGTTCCGAATATAAGACTCCACCATTTTTGTTTTCAAATGCCTACCTTTAAAACTGCCGCATCATCTTTAATTGCGTCAAAATCCATAATTCGGTCAAATTTTTCCAGATTTTGACGTTGAATATTCAAATATTGTTTGAGACTTACCCCATGGTGCTAATTCCAAGACGGAGTAGCTTGAATAGTTTTTTTTTTTAGCAAAAACTAAAATATATGGCAGCAGTTCCATATATTAATAAAATGTAATAGTGTACCACAGCCTTACAAAAGCTTGTAAGTCACCTGTCTTATGAGCACAGCCATTTATTTCTTTGGAATGTGCGACCCCAAAAATGCAACTCTTCTTGTATTCGAGTCTTCTTGTATTAGAGTCGTCTTGCGCTCGAGTCGTCTTGCGCTCGAGTCGTCTTGCGCT
>JAHWFP010220913.1:19937-33233 GCA_023313725.1 Lithobius niger
TGAGATGAAGCAGTGAAGAGTTGTCAGCCAGAGCGACAGCTGCAACAACTAATCATATATTTAAAAAAGTAAAGCAAAACAGCACCTAAGCAGAGGAAATTATCTCAATTGTACATTTGATTATTTCAATTAAAAATTTTCAATTTTTATCCGTGTTCATTTTAACAAGTGAAAATTCAATCATATAACCCCCTTTTTTATGGCACACTTGACGTTTTTGTTTGTAATTACTTTATTACTGTAGTTCACCCTGTAAGTAAGTAAATGGTTTATTGCACATGAAAAAATGAAACAACTACGAAGAATATAAGGACAAAGAGCCTTATCAATCCCAGGTATGGGTAAAATAAGTACATAACAATTAAGTTATCAGAAAGTAAAAAGTTGTTAAAAAATCTAAAAATTAGCAAGCAAAAATAAACACATGAAGGTTGCTCTCAGCACATATGGGGAAGGGAAGGGGGAGGGGGTTGAAATCAAGTTACCCAATTACTCAACAGTAGTTCTTCGAAAAGTGTCTTCTTTATATTAGTTTTGAACGAGTGCAGGGATGACAATTGTTTTAAGTGGTCAGGTAACATTCCATTGGCGCATGGCCCTGTTGCTATAATTACTGCGATAGTTTGGTTCTGTGGTACACGCCACATGATGCATGTCGCTTGCCGGTTTTTGCGATTCTGGCTGTCTGGGTCTGGTGGTTATGGAGATCATAATTGTATAAAGTTTCCTCAAATTTGTATGGTACAAGATTTTTCAAGGTTTTGTATGTGAAAGTAATTTGATTATATGCCATAAGTTTGCAAACTGGTAGAATTTTCTGTGCAATAAAGAGTGGAGTTGTATGGTCAAAGCATCTGGCAAAGGTCAATATTCTGACTGCAGCTTTCTGAATTAAATTAAGCCAATGACGGTTACTCTGAGAAGTGTTGCTCAAGACAATGCTACAATAATTAAGATAAGGCAAGATAAATGCATTGTACAACATGAAGAGTGTTCGAGAGTTTAGGTATTGTTTCAAATGCCTTACGATGCCAACACTCCACGACAGCTTGCTTCGTAATTGTCTGATGTGCTCGTTCCATGACAAATAGTCAACTCCAAGGAAGTTCACATGAGTTGCTTGTTTTAATTGCACACCTTGAAGACTAATGTTTAGTTGTTTTATCATAATGACCTTGCTGAGGACATATAACCATATAATTCGTTTTTGACACATTTAAAGTTCGCTTGTTTTCGAGAAGCCAAGCTGTAACTTTTGCAAGTTCGTTGTTAATAGCAGGTTTGAATCCAATATTTTTAAGAACATCTGTAATTTTGCGTTGCTGATATTCCATATTTAAAATACAGTTTTGTTTTTTTCTGATAATTGAACTATTTTTGCTATTGTCTTTGATAGCTCTCGGTAAAACTATTTTAAGAGTGTATTGAAACATCAAATTTGTATGGATTTATACGTGAACTTAAAAGAGTGCTGCAGTTTTAAAGGTACACATTTGAAGATAAAAAGTACCATCATGTATTCGGGGCGATACGGTAAGGGTATTTTCGTAATCATTTTCTTACATAGTGACGCTAACGAAAAAATTTTGTCTTTTCTTAGTTTGGCAACAGTTCAATCCTTCCGCCGACTTGTGATGACCAGAGCCTCTTTTGATGCCTTCCAACAAAGAGAAAAAGAAGACCTTGGACTAGATCTGCCACCTGTTGACCACAAGACAGAATACCCCCAGCCGTTCCGTCCACACAAAATGAGGGAAATGCGCGAGAGGGGCAAAAGAAGAACATTGCCGGTCACTGTTGAGGAGCTGGCCGAAGCTCGCAGGGAAATTTCCCCCGTCGTTACAAAGAAATCCGAAGTCGAAGTGAAGCGCGAAGAATCGAGTAGTTCCGGGAGTAGTGGCGAGGAAGTGTTGCGGTTAAGTGTGGCTGCTAAGGCATCACTCTTCATGAAGATGGAAGCACAGAAAGCAATTCCGGCCTCGCCTTCGGTTCGTCGATTGGGAGCATTCCGTCGTGGACTGCAGCGTTCACAAACACAACCGGTTACCACTGAAGAACTGCATGAAGCATCCAAGTTGGGGCCTAATGATGCAAAGAAACCGGCTGAACCAACACCAAATACAACAAGTGTAGTTCCAGGTGGCCATCAGCTCAGCAAGCTGCGCAGCATGGGTTCTGTCAACAAGCTGGTGATGCCTCAAGTGTCCAAAAATGTGTCGACGTCGTCTTCCTCTGAGGATGATCCGTGCCAACTGAGCCTTGCCGAGCGTGTGCGCCTTTTTGACCGCAAGGTTCAGGAGGAACGGCTTTCTTCCAATCAGAGAGCGCCGCTTTCAAGAGCTGCTGCAGGCCACAGGCGTCGCGGAAATGCGTCGAGGTACCAGACGCAGCCTGTGACGCCTGAGGAAGTTGAGCAAGCGATGCTAATGAAGACCGGGACAGAATCTGCGAAGGAAGAAGTCCGCCTCTCGTGTTTTCAAGACCGACTATTTGACAGTGAGTCTTGTCATACTCAAGTGATGCAGACTGAGTCTTCCGGAAGCTCGAGTCTGACATCATCACCTGGCGAGGAAGAAGATGGTGAAAGCAAACAGCAGTTCCCAATAATCGAAAGAAGCCGGGGCATGGAAACAACTGCTTTACAAACCAAGGAAAACGTCAGTACTAACGGCAACATTAGAACATTGACCACCTGCGTTATGACAACGACGACGACGACGACTGAAGAGTCCTCAGAATTACAGGTTCACCATGCTATTGTACATGGTCCCCGAGAAGAGTCTAATTTGAACGGAAGCCGGACTTGTAATCGTGTTCCTTCCAGTAATGACGAAGATTCGTCCGGCGCTTGGGGAAGTGGTAGTGGGCGAGAAAACAAAAGGATAAAGAACGATGCTATCAATAGACGGAGGAATGCTGCTCTGCGACGCTTGGAAGACAGGTAAGGACACATTTGCTTTACTTTTTTACCATTTCAATTTGATTGTGCAATTGGATGTGACAATAGTCTCATCTGAATTCTGGCTATGTAATGAGCATTGCTGTCTACAAATTGTTATGTACCTCAAATTCGTTTTGTGGCTAGGGCTGTCAACCCAACAAGGCTGTTGGCTGCGCTTTAAATCCGTAGGGGTTCTTTATGACGCTCTTTCCTATTTGTTATCCACCATTTTAGTTTAAACATGCTTAGTAAGACTGCACAGATACCGGATCAGATCGGTTGTTGATATTTGCGGTATCTGATCGGTATCGGCAACTTACGCGGAAATAATGATAATTCGGGAACCGTTCGCGATAACGATGTGCTATTTTTGGCGTTTTGCTTAGGAAATCGCTGAGTATTTTCCTAGCTGTAACTCTTGGTTACTATTTAAAAAAAAAATTATTTCAATAATTATTGGACTTTGCAGAAAACTACACCATTGATGAAAATTTGGGGATAAAATTTTGGATATCGGCACCGGAATCGTCCAAATTTTTAAACCAGATTTGGTATCGGTGCAACATTTGTTACAGTGTGTTGGTTTTCTTGTAAGATAGCGTGCCTTTAGGGTCACCAGCACGACAACGTTGGTCCCAGGGTGCCCATCTTCTGGTAGTACTGTTGTTAATTCAGTTAATCCTGGAGGCAGATTAGGGTAGTAGGAGTGACTTTAACTTTGGCTGTTGCTTTGTCGGGTGTGTCTAAAATGGTACTAGTCTGTTGAGGTTGCCACCTGCCCTTGACGGTTAAGAGGTGTGCGCCAGAATCATCGTCAATGTAACAATAGCTGTTCGAAGTTGATGTTGAGTTTCAGGCCACACACAAAAAAAGTTGGTTACTAAGGTTGAAAATTTAAAAACGTCATGCACTCACCACACGAGAAGAACAGTTGTGAATGTTCATACTGTATTGAATTTTGAGTGATATTATTTCATTACAGGAATATTTACACAAGTAAGGATTTCTATCAACTTCATCAAAATCCTTACTGATTGTGTAAACATTCATGTAAAGAAATACATTGTGGTCAATAATAAAGGAACACCGCAAATATTTTCTAAGTCGAATTTAGTAAAAAAAAAAGGTGAAGTAGGTCTCAGATATCTGGATAGAACGTACGATTTTTGAGTCGAATTTTCCCATTTTCAGTTTTTTTTCTGCCCCACATAAAATTTAGGCTTAGTAGCACTTCCAAGAACCGGCCAGTGATAAAGACGACGTCAAATGAAATGGGAAGAACTGGTAAAGTCCAAAATGACATCCAATGTACAATGATTCGGTAAACAGTAACGTGGCAGAATTACAAGAAGCCAGTGTGCGCGGATCTTCCCCCCCCCCCCCCCTCCCCCCTGGTCACCTTCCAATGCCATGCCTGCAAATGTCTGTTTACTGCTTGTCTCCCTTCAACAACACCACTGGAACGTGTTTGGCTTTCAGCTGGAACTGTTGTGGATGAGCGCTGGGTACATTGGACGTCATTTTGGACTTGAACAGGTCTTCCCATTTCATTTGACATTGTATTCGTCCCATGCCGGTTCTGGGAGGTGCTACCTAGTGCGTAACTTTTACATAGGGCAGAAAAACAGTGAGAATAGGGACCACTTTATTAGACTCAGAATCGCACGTTCTATCCAGATATTTTACCTTTCTTTTACCGAATTGGACGTAGAAAATATTTGCAGTGTTCCATTTTTATGGGCCATCCTCTGTATTTTCACTGAAAATTCAATAGTGAACATTCATAAATGTTCTTCGCGTGTGGTGTCAACATTAATCTTTCCGTTTTCAAATGTTGAATAATAGCCACAGTAAAAACTATTTATGGGTATTCAGTAAGCTTGTAAATTTAAACCTTAACAGTTAACATGTGTGACCCGTGCGGTTTATCAGGAGAGGTAAATTTTGTCTTGGTGTAGTTAGAAAAAACGTAATGAAACGAGACACGGAAGCTGACAACAATGGATTTACAGCACTGCCATTGTGTGGACCTGATGACACTACATTGGTATGGTAGAAATGGCACCAATACTTAACTGCAGAATGCTGACGTTGACATTTTACTTTTAAACGGCTGCATTGTGGCACTAGAGTCTGGACTCCACTGATGTAGGCGGCCCATCATGCGAGGGTTAACACACAAAATACTGAATGGATCGTTGCTTACTAGTTACTACTTGGAAAAATACCGGCAAGCGGTGTTTACTGTGGCGTGAGTACGACATTGCAATTCAAAGCCTCTGTCCTGCTGAAGTCCAATACTCCGAATGGGTTAGAATCTCTAGCCGTCCAACATTTTCGGAAGCAGGGTGCAGCACTCATGAACATTGCCCATCCATCCTATCCCAACATTGACCGACTAGTAAGACCAGAGCTCGCCAAAAATCTCAGCAGGCAATGGAAATCGGAGTTTAAGCGCGCGATAAAGATCAGTGGTCCAATGGAAAATGCGGCAAATTCAAATTCTGATTCGCATTCTGACACTGCCTGAAGTAATGTGAACCTTGTTTTGTACTTAGTTTTTTGCCTGGACTTCTGAAGAAGGTGGACGCTGCGTTATTCCACCGAAAATTCTAGTGGACAGTGATTGTTCAGTTTTTAGTGGTGAAGTGTAAACTTTGAATTGCAATGTAGTTATACTTTCATCACCGTGTGCAAGAGCGACATCAACAACGCAAACTGGTTTGATTTTGAGCTGCTAGTATTTCAATTTGAGCGTGAAGGTGTATTTCAATACTGAAATCCTTTTCTCCTAGTACGCTACGAGTTGTGCAGCTAGATGTGTATCGACGCAACCAAATCAACTGTGGTAAAGTGAAGATATCTAAGGAAAAAAATTACACTTTAGCACACTCTAAGAATAAACGGAAAACATTCTTTAAGTTTTCAGTGATAAGCGATCAAGTGCGAAACGAATAAATTGATATTAAATAAGCGGTCAACTTCAGGCAGCAACACTTAAACACAAGTTTACATCAAGGAAACCAAAAAGAGGCCATTCGCATTTGAAAATTATTGCTAACGATTTTGACTTTGACCTCAATAAAATTTTATTAACGAAAGTCCCCAATTTAAATTGTAGCGCTCCGGTAACTTCCCTTGCCGGACAGTCAACGTAGGCTCAGACCCTTACGCTTACCTCTTAAGTTTATGAACTGTATTACTAGCATGATGGAAACTTTACGGGTGTGTGTTCAAAATAGTCAGCTGTGCGAGATGAAGTTGCGTATCAGTTGGCGCTACTCAAGTTGACCTCGACCGCGTGTCTGTTTATTCCATCCCATCCTCCTGCCTGGGCACTGACCTTCAAGCGCAATCCCTACAATCGACCACAAATTTCCTTTTACTCCAGGAGCTTCATTTCACGGAGGTTTTTCGGAAATAAAAGTCAGTTAGATGAGAGGAAATAAAAGTCAGTTAGATGAGAGGAAATCTCGGTCAACGCGTGCCATTCCAAGATGGCCACAGCTACGCAATTGGGAGCATCAACCTCAAGTCCCTGTTCATTCGTTCCCCATCCTCCTGCTAGGGTGCAGTACTTTGAGCGCAATTTCTGCAACCGACCACAAAATTTCTTTGACGCCAGGAGCATGCATTTTGTGGAGTTTTTTTTGTTGGACAAGAGGACCTCCAAGATCGTGTCACGTCGACAGGAAACGGTGACTCTGGAAGTAAGGGTGACACCGCCGGAAGTAAACCCTCTATCATGGGTGACGTCGCCAAGGCCAGCAAGAATATCATCAAGCACCTTGAGCTCAGAAATAATCCATCACACTCACTTTCAAAATCGGGATACTGTCTGTAACTTGCAAATTTTCAACTGTGTATCATCAGTGTCATCAGGCACAGTGAACCCTGTTCAAGATACAGACAGTATCCTGATTTTGAAAGTGAGTGTGATGGATTATTTCTGAGTTCAAGGTGATTCTCGTTGGTTTCGAAATAATTTCAGTAGGCCTAACGGTTTATCTTGTAATGTCATCAAGGCCGACCAAGACTAGTTGTCTTGTGTCGCTGTCAAGCCCAGCAAGCACGCGAAAGGTAAGCATGAATCTGCTGTGGTAGTCTTTGCATTCACATCTGGTGTTTCTAGCTCTGGTGTGGCCCAAGAAAAGGAGATACTGATCTAGAAAGGAATATAATAATAAAAATATGAATTTGTGCGACTCGCTGCGTTGGGCAACACCCATAATATTTAAAAACGTCAACATTCTTACTTTGAAAGTTAGAAACCATTGTAAACGAAGCGCTATACAGGGTGGTCCACAAAAAACTGACGACCCTCCAACGTTTCTAGTTAGCACCCCACAAAACCAGAATAGGACAGAAATCTACCTTTTTTAGAGTTGATTTGTCCTATCCTGGTTTTGAGGGGTGCTAACTAGAAAAGTTAGACTGTTGGGTCGTCAGTTTTTTGTGGTCCACCCTGTACATTGTGCGTAGTGCTGCATTTACAATGACCCATAATATACAAAGTATACCAAGTAGACGACATAGGCACGTCTTCAGACCCCCGTGATGTATGAGTAGGAGAAGTCGTCACCATGGCGCACGTGAGAAAAAGACATTATCTGGTGCATGTGAGAAGAAAACAACGTCGCCATGTGCCAGGTCGCCACGTCCCCCACGGCCAATTGTAGCGTGGAAGTCGCCAAGAGATGTCGCCTGTAGAGCCAGACAAGGGCCTTCACATGGTTGTTTGGAAGACAGTTGAAGGCCCGAACTGTGCAACTTGTATGCAACTTGTGCTAACTCATCGTCTTGTCACCCTTTCGGGCAGTCCTTGCAAGGGACTTCGTATTGTCATGTGATCCAGTACACAGCTGCCATGGTGGAGGGAAGCTGCACTGGACTTTCAGTTGCTGTTGTTGGTTCTTTCACATGTTGAGGATCAAATTCGTCGACATTTATCTTGCTTCTTCATCCGTGACGTAGTCTCATACGAATGGGAGGCTGGCTCAGCGTTAAGCTCGGTGGCAGGTGTTGCTAGTGGGTGAGACTTGTGTATCTGGGAGGAAGGATAAAATGGAAAGCGTCAAAAGGACTTTGAATGAGTGGGAGAAAGACCTCAAGTTTACCTCCGAGATTAAAAGCGAAGGAAGGTTGTCATTTCTGGACATTGTTTTGTTATTAGTCGTGGAAATGGAGGCAAGCTGAGGTGAGTGATGTATGTCAAACAATTTCAAACTGATGGGGGAATAGCCTTCTGGTCAGGGCATCCAAAGACTAAGCTTTTGGCTGTATGAAAGTTGAGATGTTGAGGATTGGCAGGAGACTGATGATACGGAGTGAACGGGAAGAGCATTTCAGGAAGGCCAAGTCTTAGTACCTCGAGTTGGGCTACTGGGCAAGGCGCATTAACAACATCAGGGAGGCGAAGGTGACAGTTCCCTTGAAGAAACGAGTGAAGCAGCTTCCTAAGGGTGAGAGGCCGATAGAGGAGGTAACCTACCTACTGCGAAGAAGTTAGCAGGTTTTAAACATGATATCAAAGAAAGTCAGTATTGTCTGCTTTTGATGTGAAATGTTACTTGGAAACAGTAACGGTCGTCGACGATCAATGCCCGAGGGTAACGGCCAACGTTGAAACACCTGCTACACCTACTATCCTGCCAGCGGCTACAGCTCTGCTTCCACCTTCTGCCACCGAGCTTCACGCCAAGCCTGCCTCGCATCAGTATGTGACTGTCACGGACGAAGAAGCAAGACAAAGTTGAGTTTGACCCTTAGCGTGTGGAAGAAGAACAACCAACAGCTACTATGCGCAGTATCTCCTCCACCATGGCAGCTGCACCGTGCGCAATAAAATAGGGTCATCCCAGGGTTTATCCTATTAGCCTCTCTTTGGTCGACGTCACCTTGGTTCGGTGACCTGCTGGAGCTGAAGAAGGAAGACCTCTTCCTCTGAAACCTGATCTTCTCATCCAACACCGAAGCCAAAGTTCATCCAAATTCGACTATTCTTCACCTTCATGCGTCGGCCGTCGAGACTCGAAATCATAGCCTACAGGATGCAGTTTGTCTTCTCTAGTAGCGGCCTGGCTTGCTCCAATGCAACTGGAGTGGATTATCAAGGTGTTAACGCAAAAAGGTAGCGATGGTTTGCGTGGTGTGGCAAGAATGGGGTGGACACCTGCAACGCCTTGGTGATGTCCTTGGCAAGTTTCCTAGAGCATCTTTTCCTGGCCGATTTCTCCAATTGCCATTAAAAGTATCGGTCTGTGGTGAACTCCGTGTTGTTCAGTATTCGTAAAACGGAGCCAGTACACAGCGTGGTGATATCGAGATTGTTTTAGGCTTTTGGCAATCTCCGATCTTTGGTCTATGGCCTTTTCCCTAGCTGGAGCCTCCCCTTGGTACTTGCAAGCCTATCTGCTTCCCCTTATTAACCTCTGCGATGAACTTTACTTTTGAATGTTACGCAGAAAACGATTTTCCTGGTAGCTTTGCCAAGTTCAGCCCGTCAAAGCAAACTGGCAGTGTTCACCATGGAGGAGGGCCACATCTGCTTTGCAAACAACTGGACAAGCGTCACCCTTGTGTTCCCACCCGAGTTCCATGCGAAGAACCAGAGGTCAGACGAACCCTACATTCAGTGGTCATCACAGCTCTGGGCCCAGTGGTGGAGCCCCTAAGAGGGAAACGGATACAGTGCCTGATTTGTTCCGTACGATTTTACCTGAAAGCTACATCCCTATTCCACCCACGGTGCTGCCGGTCCCCATTACAATTTTTTTTAAACTGGAATTTGCCTCTGGATCACGTGGCTCCCTCTTCCCTCGCTGATCAACTTCGTATTGTAATGTGTAGGTAAATTCGAGATTATGCACAGCGTGGGGGGTGTCTAGCTTGGTTCAGGCTGTCAGCAACCTTCGTCTTGGATTCACCATCTTCACTCGCCTGGAACCTGCCTCTCGTGCTGGCAAGACTTTCTGCGGGCCCATTACGAACCATTGTGCAGAGCGTAACTCGTGCATCTAATCCTGAAAACGGTTTTCGTGGTGCTCTGGTGACTGCAGGCCGGCAGAGCTAATTGGCAGGACCCACTCGAGAGACTTATTTGCTTCGCAAGACTGGTCGAGCGTGTCCCTCGACCACTCCAAGAACCACAGATGTGACGATACCCACATCAAGTGGTCATAAAATCCTCGGCCCGGTGGAGGAAGCCCTGAGTGGGGAGCGTATACAGTGCCCGATCTGTGCCTTATGGTTTTCCTGGATGCTGCAATAAACCCTTCGGCCATGTCTCCGTGGAAAGGATACCCCTACACGGTGACCCTATTCCTCAGCTTTGACAAAGATTCAAAAGCACCCACGACGTTACCGATTGTCTGTGCGAAAATGACAACCTGGATTTGTGAAGTGATTAAAAGGGCTTATTTAAATGCTCCAGTTCATACGGACCTTCCCCACCTCCACCCTCAGTGCGAGCACACAAACTGGAGATGGTTGGCTTCGTCCTGGGATTTTATCTTGGGGTGCCTCTATATGAGATTGTGGCGGTGTGCTCGTGGCGTTACAAAAACACCTTTATCAGCCACTATCTCGAGATGTCAGTGGGGCTCGTGAAGGTGCAAGCATGAAGAACTTGTTTGGCTGGCAGTTGTGTAGGCAAAACTGCCGTGGCAGTCAGATGAAGCTTTGCATCAGAAGACACCGAAATAAGGAAAAAATATTTTACTGCAATTTTCAGACGCACAAAGTCCTTCGAATTTTTGGTGAATTCTGAAAATGGTTTTTGAGGAGCGTTCACCTTCATCAGAAGCCTACAGCAATGACCTTTGCATCAGGTAGGTACCTTTGTAGTGTGTACCTAAGATGTTACAGGCATCTTCTGTGCAGATAGCTCTGGGTTTGGATCGACCCTCCTCCTTACCAATAACTAACGGAAAGTATTTTTGGATGGATATAAGTGGAAAAATTTTAACGATAAAATTTGTTTTCAGTATCCTAAAATACTTACCTACATAGGTAAACTAACCCACCGTCCCTGCTCTCACAGAACTGAACAGTTTACCATACGACAGTGAGGGATTGGTGGTAGGGTTCGGCTGATGCGAGTTTTTACCGATCCGATCCAATACAATGAAGGGTTAACCAATGACAGCCGATATGATACTGATGCCGGTAATAATAATAAAAAAAACCAACTAAAAATTTAATTTCCATACAAATGCAACTTCAGTTTCTGGTTTCACATGGGTTCCAACTGCCGAGATTATCCAGAAAGTTCTTTGCAGCAATAACGGCATTATTACTCTTATTCCTGCTTATGGGTTCAGTACTTTATCTTCTAGTGAGATTTTAAGTTGGTTGCTATAAAACTTAAAGCGGCAGAACCATCACGAGCTACATTTTCATTACAAACTGAGCCAATTGCTTTGCTTTCCTCAATCACTTGGTGCCAGTTTTGTGGGGAACACTGTTGCCTTTCTTGGCGCAACGAATATCTGTATCGGGAGCCTTACAGTGGTCCGATGCTGATATGGCAAGAATACCGATAAATACCGATATCAATATCTGATTGTCCTTAATTGGTGGCAATGCCTGCTGGGATGCGAGCAGGGGCACCACCTGGCAGAGAGCTACGGAAATTTAAAGGTTTGGGCATAGAACATTAAAATTGCATTGAAAGGCTGTTTAAACAGCTGGCGTTTGGGTTGAATTTGTTCATTAGTGATCTTCAGCCATTAAGACGCGATGCACATGCTTTGAGTGTTCGTAGTGCATTAATTTCTGATGGATTTGTCTGTTTAATGTTGTCCGATTAATTTTGATATCTCGGCAATCCTGAATCTCATTGATTTACGAACTGAAATCCACAAAAAGATCAAGAATGCATGTGGAAAATTCTAAATTAATCCTGCATGGTTCATGGTCCGATTTACTAGGGCAAAACGGGTAGTTGCTCCGACCTTTCCCCCGCCCCCCTCCGGCAAATGGTCCCCCTTTATATAAATAGGGTTTGCACAAGGTGCTTGAAGTCTTAAAAAGTGCTCGAATTTGTTAAAAAAAAACTAAAGGCTTCTTATTCCTTGAAATTGTAAGCTGCATCTTTGAGAGTCCTTTTATTTTATTTTGTTGTTGCAATTTAAAGTGACTTGCTTTGAGCAAGTTGAAGACAAACTTTGCCATTTGTTTTAAATAACTTGTATGTTTATCATAAAATGTTGTTGAGCTTCTTTTAAATTTTGTTCCTCCTTCAGTTGATTTACTAGGCTATTGAAGCTATTCTAGGAAAATATAAGCTGAAGGGAATCGTATTGAAACTACGTGCCCTGCCTGGTGAAATTTGAACAAAGGCAACGGATTCTAATCTATAACAGGAACAACACAGAAAAAACAACGTTTATCCCACTGGTTTTTCCTGTTTTTTTTTTTCCCCCCGGGGTTTAGTCCCCCCCCCCCCCCCCCGGCTTTTTTTTCTTGATGAAAAAAATGTATTAGTCTTGGTAGAGTAGTTGAAAAATGATATTGGTTTTGAAAAAGTCCGTAAAAGTGCTTGGAACTTTTTTTTTGTACGTAATCTTTTGTGAACCCTGTAACAAAAATATTATTAAGAGAATATTATATATTAACACAGCATGACCATACACAAATCATAATTTTTACAAACTTATCATATGGCTAAATTAATTCCTCGAATTTAAAAAAAGTAAGCTCCAGAAGCTGGAAAAGGCAGCGATGTACCATAAAACGCTTCAGCTTTCGTGGTTGCTTCTCAGACTCCTCTGAGATCCCCTCCCTGGTTTTCGTTTTACCCTTCGACCATTTTTTCGCCTGGCACCCCCCCCCCCCCCCTCACCACCGTGTCTATTTTTTTTGTTCTTGAATTGCATACAATCTATTATATTATAGTTTAGTTTTTTTTTTATGCTTTTTAATTTAAAATGGCGACAAGAATTTAGTTTTAATCACTGAATTTGGCCTTTTAAAATCATTGTCAAAACTTGTCATGAAGCCAATCTAAATTCTCTAAGCCAAACTAATATTTCGAGAAGGTTGGCTGGAGCGTATATCAGTATATCGGCCAACATCGGACTGCAGACATCGACTTCTATTTATCAGCACAGCTAATTTTCGGATTAGAACTAAAGCAGCGTTTTAAAAGGTGTGTTCTGGAGCGTTTTATCAGATGGGTCCAGATGGCAAAATGGAAGTTTGTTGACTCAAGCTGAGGGATCGGCTGGCTTTACTTAGCACATGTGTTGATTTAAAAGGTCCTTGTTATCTGGGCTGACTCAACTTGCCGACTTCTATTCATAAACAAAGTGCAACCTGACTCATGAGAAAAGTACTGGGGGGGGGGGGGGGGG
>JAHWFP010220913.1:36261-52328 GCA_023313725.1 Lithobius niger
GTTTTTTTACCCCCCTATAAATTTAAAAACGTCTTGGCGTTCGCAATGCTCGTGATCCCAACGTCACGAATCGGCAAGAGTTTGAGGGTTAACTACTTTCACCAGGTGGCTGAAGTCGTTTGTAGCTTCACTTGAATCCTCTCCCCCACCCCCCCCTCCTCCTCCCGACTAACTGTTCTCCCCCTATCTATTTTTAAAACTTTTTTATACGTCTGCGAAGTTCTTCCTTAATAGGGGATTTGTTGGTGTGTGGAGGAGGAATTGTCTGCCTGAGTCGGCATCTTTTCTTAGCGCAATTCCTATTGCGCCTTCCTTGAAAACGTGTGCTAAGGGGATTTTGTGAAGCGGGAAGAACAAAAATTAAGTAACACCCCCCCCCCCCCTACCAACCAGCAAAAGGCACTTCTCACAGTTAAACTATCAAATTTAGTACCGCATGAAAATATTTAATTTCGTGAAATTAGCTAGTCACTAGGAATTAGGTAAATATCAACGTTATTCACACCGTATTTTTCAACAAGACTGTCACTAATAATGACTTTTACGTTGTCAGGTGACCATCTCCCGATCAAACGAAGTTTTAGCCTCTTTTGTCGCATTGTTATTTATCCTCTGGAGCTAGAAAACGGCCAAACTCCCTTAGATAGTAAAGAAAAGTGTTAGTGGTCGACATATTCGTATGTATTTTATCTGGATAGAGCGGACGTCAGTGTGATAGTTGAATCTTGGTGGGCTACACACTAGCGTGTGTCGTAATACGCAGTAAGTGAAAATCGGTTGAACAGTGTGTGCTTTGACTACTATTTTGCTTAGTCATCCTATTTTGTTCAGTTTGCTCATGTATATATTACCCGGAAGGGACGGACGTTAATGTTATCATTGGATCTTGGTGGGCGACACACTAGCGTGTGTCTTAATATACAGTAAGTGATAATGGGTTGAACAGTGTCTGCAATGACTAGTATTTTGCTTAGTCATTCTATTTTGTTCAGTTTTTATTTTAACCTGGTTTAATTAAGCATAGACAGCCAGTCATAAGCGTAGCCAAAGGGTTGCCTTGTACTCTTTTCACGTGTTCCGTTTTTTTGTGCTCTTTTATTTTTATTTTTTGTTGCCTGCCTATGAGATCATTCGGCTGCCAGTAACATGACGTTTGATCTGTGCTGCCAAAACATCCCATGGTTTCCGAACAGGAAGTTTTTTTAATACGAGAACGTTAAAACGTGTGGAGTTTTTTCCCTGTAATGTTGTGTTCGCTTGATGCTGTTGAAGTTAGGTACGGTAACGTTGTCGTTTTTAAGTTAACTAAGCCATTTTGTGTTGATTTCGCGTCCACGAGTGTGTTCCTAAATGTTTTTAAAGGCACATAAATCCTTCCGGTATGTCGTGCGAACCGTCGAGAATAGCGTTTGCAACATTTAAACAGGTTAGAGTTAATGTCGCAAAATCATTTCGCACGAAAGAAAAACAAGAAAATGAATGTGCTGGCAACATTTACATACGTTTGAACTAATGGCGCAAAACTGAGTAGTGCAGGAATGCCAAACGGGGATGCATGTGCCTTTAAACTTTTGATATTGTGATAGCATGGTGTCGAGGAGTCTGGGAACTAGGAAAATCGGTGAAAGTTGAGATTCTGGAAAGTTTGGGAATTGGGCAAAAAGGCTGAAACGCGCCTTTTTTAATTGCTTTATTTAATTATGCTCCCAAAAGACAACGTTTCAATACAAAAGAGGATGTTAGATCAGTAACAAAGGCGTCTTATTGCCATATTATTCACATTTAAAGACAATATAAATAAATTCGTTAAGACAGAATCCATAATGTAGAAAGTCGCAGATATCTTCAAAGGTTTGTGCCTTCATGTCGGCTTCTCCGTAAGACTTAGTTTTGCAACGTTAGTTCAAATGTATGTACATGTTGTAAACGCTTTTATTTTGCCAGTCCTCCCCCCTCCCCTTCCCCCGGTTTACAAGACTGTTTTGCTACATTCACTCAAACGCATTTAAATCTAAACGCCATTATGTGCCGGGTTTACAAAAATAGGGAAGAGGGTATTATGTTCAACAATTTTGAAAAGTATAAGTATACTACTATAAATTCTACGGTGTCACTGAAAGGTCTGGCTGGCCAAACGTTCAGTCAGGGTGTAGGCCATGACCAAAAATACAACTAACAAGTCCTATAAACATGGTTCCGCAACACCCCAACACGCCCCCCCCCCCTCCCCATTAGGGGGGTGGGGTGAAATCTTACATAACTTTCCACGTAATCCATCCAAATCAATACAGGTTAGTACATCATTCTTGCAATTAGTGATTTAACTTAATGTTGTTATGAGGTCTCAAAATGCAGTTTGGGGCAATCCGGGTTGGGGGGGGGGGGGGGGGCTTCGCTCTTTACTGAAACAAACATTGCATCTGCAATAACTAAATCGTGCCTACTCTGCACTATGGTTTGGTCGAAATGGGTGGTCCCCCACGTTCGACAGACCTGAATCCACTTGACTTCTGCTTGTGGGGACACCTAGTTAGTTGTGTATTCGGTTCCAGTCGACAAGGAGGAAGTTCTTTAGCAGTGGAGTGTTGCCATACGATCCGAAACACCCCTGGTGTCTTCGAACGCATTCGCCAGTCGATTACAAGCCAGGCCTGTGTTCGATGGTTTGGTGGACACGTCGAGGACCTTTTGTGGCTCAAACTCGCAAATTTCTCGTGTTCTGTGCATGGTGACGCAACATCCCCTCCCCCCCCTTACGGGCCCCATCCACAAAGTTATAGGACATCAAATTAACATTTATGTTATGAAGTAATGAAATTGGAAGAAGGAAGTGCCAATTGTAGCGGTTTGGAAAGTTGGGTGTGAAGTTATGGGAAATTTCAACGCTTAACCCCTAACTTTCTTTTTTTTAGGGGGGGGGGAGGGGGGCTTTAACCAAAGATTAGTGTTATTTTTGGTCATGGACTACACCCTGAAAGTTGACCAGACCTTTCAGTTACACATTCTTACAAACATTAAATGCATTTTTATGATACTTTTTACCTTATTCATTTTTTTTGTTTTGTTTTTGTTAAAGTAGGCCTAATGGCTTATATTTAAAAGTATATCTTGTATCACGCATGATTAATGGCGGTAATATGTCATAGGTAAGAATACACACATAATTATAGTGCAACTATGGGCCTTCATAATGCTGCACATAATTTTACAATAAAACTTGAAGTTTTATGCAGTGACACATGGAAAATAAATTCAGAATGAAAACTGTACTCTTTGCTAAAATTAAGATGGGGGGGGGGGGAGATGCCAAACGTACAGTCAGGGACGTTTTTATTGGGGAGTATGAGGGGGTGTCACGCCCCCCACCCCAAGTTTGTCCAGTTGACAAATCAGTCGGCAAAATTACATAATTTTTGGTCAGTCGGCAAATCAGTCGGAAAAATTACATAAATTTTTTTAAGGAGAAAAACGTTGAAATTGGTCTGGAAAAGTTAGAAAAAACTGTAATGGCCACTTAACTGATGTTGTGTCGAGTCACTTATACAATTTTAATAAAAAAAAAAAGGGATAGGGTTTAGTACATAAGAAGATCGCGATATCGAACAAAATTACAGTTAAAGGCAATTTAAATGAGATTTTTTCCGATTTCCCCATTTGGTCAGTTGGGATTACCCTTCTGTTCCTTTGGAGAAAATGTGTAGTGGTAATTAACGTTACCAAACTTTAAAATACTCTTTTCGTTATTTAAAGTGTACAAATTTTATGTACGCACTGGCTCTTACGTACATATTCGTTTATTTATTTATTGGCGTTAAAGGTACATAACAATAGCGGGGAGCAATGGTATAAATATTTTTCCTGGGGCGGATGGGGGGGGGGGCGGGGATTTATGCCCACTACTCGAAAACTGATGACCGCTTTACTGTAAGATTGTTTTTCGTGCGTTAAGTAATGTCAGGTTTTGAAAATGGCGAACAAATAGATTTTGTCAAAGATTCTTTTACGCCACATATGCCCTTTTTTGGGGGAAGAAGCATCCCCCCCCCCAACTCAACTAATTATGCTGCTGGAGGGGAGCTTACATTACAGTAGAGTTGGGTACTGGGGAAAAAAATCGCAAACGTCATGAACAAAGTTACTGGGCAGAGGCCAGAAATAATTAAACTTTAATTGGCTTGCACCTAGCCCTCCTGGGAGAGGAGGGTGGGGTGCCTTAGGGAGCTCCCTTATTTGGTTCATCACCTCCCTCTAACCCCCCCCCCCCCTTCCAAGTTTATTAGACAGAATCGAAGGAATGCACAATTCGAGTTGAATAAGCTGGCAGCCTTAGGTACTGAAAAGAATAAAAGTTGCCTTTTGCCTTCCCAAACATTACATCGATCATGCTGCGTACTGCAACGTAGCATTAAAATGCTGAAGCTGATAAAAACAGTACTGATAAAAAGAAAAAAAATACTAATCGAAATTTTGGGGGAAATGTTTTGACATGTATAAAGCGACCTAAATAAGGTTAATAGGAAACAAAGGGAAAATTATTTTTTTTAAATTACAAGTTACTGTAACCTAAAAATAAGTCAAGTGGGAGTTAATGTATGGTTTTTTGCACATTTCAACGTCAATTTTAACGTTTATAAATTAAGCAAGGTAGCGTAGACAAGCAAAGATTGGAAGCACACGACTTCCGCCAGGAGTGAATCTGACCCAGTTGCTAGGTCGTTCACTCCCCTACTCCCAATATTGGACTCTCCCTGGCCTTGGTTGTTGAGAGCCACGTAGTAAGTAGTGTTGTGCCTCCCAACGTGTTGGCCGAGTCGCGTTGTGTGTGCTGTGCTAGGTGACCAGTGAGTGTGCTCTGGCCTAAGGCCAGCTGTTAGGGAGGCTGGGGATCGAATCTGTGGAAAGATGCTGACGGTGTGTTAAAATCTGTTTGCAGACGGAGTTTTAGTGGCGAGGCGTCTTCCCATGAGGCAGTGTCGCCCCCGCCTGGAGGAAGGAGGATGCATCTGAGGAGTAATACCTCTCCTTTGACTAAGGAGGAAAAACTGGACGCTGAGGAAAGCACAGCCGAGCAAAACAGGAAATCTATACGAGAACGGTGAGTATGGTGTGTTGGTATGAGGAGGAGGCGGAAAAGTAGCTAACTGGGCTTGGTTGGCGTGTTTGTGTATGCATGGCTAAATGCCGGGTGGGACTAGCTGGGTTTTGAGACGGAGAAAAAAGAATGTGGTGTAATAGTACTCATTTTGTATGCGGTTCTGAAATTCAAGGTTAAGGATGCTTTGAAGTGTTGTGTGTGCATAATTGCCGTCCTACGACTGCTTACAAGGATTCGGGAAACCCACGTTGTTATGGCGAATTCACGCATTGGTGGGGATCGTTTTGTAGACGAGGAAATAACAATCGTTGTTTTCACCTCAAAGCAAAGTTTATAGCCTGCATTTGTTATTTTAATGTTTGCATTAAATAAAATGTACACTTTGACAAACAGTAAAGTGGGCATATAACACGAATTCTAAATACTCAACCAAGTAACAGACGCTGTAGTATATTAGTTTATGTTCACTCTGCCCAGTGCTCCACTTATGATTTCTGCCCAGTGCTCTACTTCGAATCCCCCCCCCCCAATTAAAAATATAAGTAGAAATTTCGTCTTCGAACTCTTCAATTTCTTGCAGCAAAATTCCCTTGTTATGAAGTTCGTCCACATCAGAACAAAATTACAGACACAAACACACAAAGCTTGAATTGCAGTCGAGTATTTGACCTTGCTCGCTTTGCTGTCTTGTCCAGTAAATAAATAATATTTTGAATGTCAGTGGGAATTGGATTTTGATATTTGAAATTTGTGTGGCAGGGATGAAGTACATGTTATAGGCTAATTGTAATTCTGTTAGTTTGATTATACAAATTTAAAATACTGTAATTCACGGCTAACGATGCGCTCATGTTAATTTTAGGCTACAGCATTTGAAATACGGTATGGTTTCATTCATTATGAAAACATTTTGTTTTGGCGTCAAACAAAAGTTTGCTACAGTGTATTACCCGTTGACCTTTGTATCAGTTCTGAAATCAAGTTAAATTCCACCCAAATCTATACCACATGTAATTAAGCGCTGTTGTATATCAGCTAAGTGGCTTTCAAAGATTTGTCATCGCGAAAAAGGGTGTTAAGTTATAGTAGGTGGAAGTTTTTTACTATGTGTGGCCTAAACAACCTCAAATTTACTTAAGTAATGAAAGTAAAACCCGATACGGATTTTTCGCAAGTACTGTAACTCGTTTAATGTTGATATTTATGTGGCCTGCCTTTAAAAAAATAAAATGCAGTCACAGCTTGTAGAATTAGCAACTCTGCACCAGCTACGCTACATAAGTAGCGGTCTGGAAGTCTGTGTATATTAATTAAGCCCATTGTCTTGTTTTGAATATGTTATTCACCTATTCTCGTAAAGTCATTAAAATTTCATTAAGTAGTTTTCAGGTATGGAGTTAAAAAATCCATTTGATATTTTATAGATGCACATACACAGAAAATGGCCTGTGAAATCCTTAGCCAATTCCTTAAATTCCATCTATTTATATTCTGAAAGAAGTCTATTAATGAAGATTAAATCATTCTTTAAATTTGGTTTTGGGGGAAGGAATACATAAAAACAAAATGGGAGTTTTCGTCAACTATCTTCTTCAAACGATGTTGTCGGTAGATAAAGTGCTAGTAATCGCTAACGTTAGTTCAAGTGAACTATAGCTGATGAAATGGTTAATGCTTTATGTGTAGTTTGAGATATGACAGCTGTGATTTGTATGCACTTGATGCATGTTCTGTTAATCAAAATTGGGGTTATAGGTCATTGAGACTAAGCCTGTTTGACATTATATGCTTTTATTATCAACTGTGGATGAGTCATTCTGGTTTGTATTTTTCCCTGTGTGTTGGTGACTGGGAAATCAGGTTATTGGCAAAAAGCCAAATTTTTGCCGACATTGATAAGTGTGTTGAGTTGTACGATTCTTTATATCACACGACATACTTTAGGACTAAAATATTAGATGTTGAGAGTAGGGAGAGTAGTTCCCTTTGAACAAAAAGAAGAAAAAATTTTTAAAAATATTGTTGTTTGAAAATTTTAGGCCAAAGAAAACTAATTTTTACTTTAGCTTCCCAGACCATGCGTTTTGTCGTCTCATGGGAATTTGTAGGTCGATAAAACTTAATTGGTTCTCAAGAGTTTGTGCATGGGCTTTGGTTAGTTCTTGGAACATTTTTTCAAGCCAGTCTAAATAAGAAATTGGCCGGCCTATCGTGCATCAGCTTTCACCTGACATTGCCTGGATCCGTTGACCATATCATCCCAAGCTCCAGTTTCAAAGAAATGCACGAAACAAATTTAAGAACCGTTCAGTGTGTGTCACAACTAAAAACTTGAATCTAAAAAAGGGACTAACCCAGTGTGCAACGTTTGCACGCTGAATGGGCATTAAAAAAGTTGTAGTCTCCCCCCTTCCCAAAAAAAAAAAGGATATAACCGTTATAAAGGCCTTTCCTTCATCATTTTTTTAGTACTACTGAGAACCATTTAGTTAAAGTTTAGTAGCCTTATTATAAAAAAAATTGAATAAAAAAAAAGCATCTTTATTCATCTCTTCACATCTTAGGCTGTACTGTAGCCATTGGTGGTTAGGAAAAACTGGTGGAAAGACTAGAAGATGTTCACATTCGTTTTCCGTAAAGAGTGTGTCAAATGTTGACGCAGGGTCGAAAGTTTTTATATCATAAATGTGCTCATATGAAGTTCCATCTGTTTGGTCTTTCAAGTCAAATAGAAACGGGTAATAAATGAAAAATTTCTGGTTTGGAAATTCTTGTTTTGTAGGCTGAAATAAAAAAAAAAAGCACCCTACCTTTGTCAAGTGTTGGAAAATGCTAGGGTGCTAAGCTAGCTCGGATGTGCTTTGGTTTTATGTGTGAATTTTAGCCAGGGTAAAAAGGTGCAGAACACCATATTAGCCTAATTAATTTTTTTGCTTTCCTGAAATTGTGTACTTTTTTTTGCATACAGAATATTCAAATTTTTTTCTTGTATACGACCTCTGAAGAGTCTCGTATTGTTATTGTTCGTCACAACCTCCCCGTGCCTGGAGTGGGTAATTTGCGTGCCTTCCTTGGTAAAGTGTACAAGAGGGCATCTTCGACTACAGGCTGGGTGAATTTGTTTAGATTTTAAAGAGAAATGTTCAGTTGTAACTGTCTGCTTGTAAACGAAAATTGAAATCTAGAACTTATTTCGCGTTCACCCCAAAATACTTCCCTTTCATTATTGGCTTAAATCGTTTATTAAATTCTGTACACCAAATATTAATCATAAAGCTTCCGAAGCTTCTCATCAGGTGGCGTCTGCTCACATCCCAGCAGGCATTGCCACCCGTCCCCACACTTGTGTGGGCAGACTGAGACGGTTGTGGTATTTGCTCTAGCCTATAAAATGTCCACTGTAAAACCGTTTGAAAATGGTTTAACTAAGTTAAAAACAGGCTCGCGTTTTAAAACTGCCGTGACAAGCACGCCGCATGCAGAAGATGTCGGAGGTGTGATTTCCGTATTAACCCGAGCAATGTTTTCCTTCATCATACCTATTTCGAGATCGCAAGTACCAAAAGAACATAATGTATGCAAGACTAAAATCAGCCCCAAATGTTAAAAGTTCATCAGGTTCCTGTTGTAGTTCTATTGACTGTAGATTAACATCAGCAGCATTCGATTTTCTTGGCCCCATATGATTTTGACGAAAGATCCCCAATTTAAATTCTACCGCCACTGGACAACCCCCACTTCCTTCTTTGGGGTCGGTCAATAGGGATTTGAACAGGTAATTACGAGTTTGACTGTCAGATGAGAGGCGACCCCTTTTGACCGCTTCTATTCCAAGATGGCGAACGCAGGAGCATAGACCTCGACCGCTTCTCCAAGTTCATTCGATCCCATCCTCCTGCCGGGCGCTGTTCCTCAAGTACGCCCCCGTTGGCACAAATTTAGCCTAGACAGAGGCACGATAGCCCAGCTGCATAGGTCGATGTCACTGGAAGTAAGCGTACTACCACGGGCGACATTGCTAACGCTGGCCGGGATCGAGTGTTCGTCAAGTCAAGCTAAGTAAGCAGGCAAAACATAACCATGGATCTGTTGCGGCGGAGAAAGTTGTGCATTCGCAAGAAAAAGAGCGTATTTATTCCAGTTACAGCGTGGCTCGAGAAGAGAGATACTAGTACGTCTGGAACTAATTCTAGCTCTGGCTTAGCCTGAGAAAAGGGAGATACTCGTCCATCCAGACAGGACGAAATAACAAAACTTCGAATTCTGGTGATGCCAACCCTCTCGAATGTCAATCCAGTAGTAGTCGCCACGTGGCCAGTAGACCTTAGAAAGCACTCGCCATTTCACAAGGACCGCTTGATGAAAAAGCATGCCTATCCTGATGACAAAACAAAAAAAAAGAATTGAAGCCAGTAAACGGAAAATGAGGCCCTGAAGCACATTAAGAAACCTGTGAAGGCATGTACAGAGTTCCGTGAGAAGGCGTGTACAGAGTTCTGTGAGGGGAGTGTGATGACGTTTATGTGGGAGTGACAAGAAAAGGTATACGTACGAGGGTCAAGCAGCTCATGGCAGATACCAGGAATGAAGTTGTAACGAATAGCATAGCAGTCTACCACAAGGAAACTCGACACCGAATCAACTGGGAAGGCACTGTGACACTCAAGTCCAACTTAAACAATGATGTGCATCTGAGAAGCCTAGAATCCCTGGCTATTCAACACCACAGCCGAGAGAAGGATGTGGTGATGAATATATAGGGCCCTTTAAACCTAAGCACCAGTTTCTGCTGAGAGGCGAGTCAAGTTGCTGTGTGAAAATTGGTGTACTGGCCTGCAAGTTACGGAGGCTATGCCCCCACATCACATTCAAATAGCAAACGAATGATCACGACAAAGTGAGCTTTGATGTGGTAGCCTGACGAAGACAGTCGTTCTGAGCCCTTTCAACTCCAACTCCTGAAAAACCAGACTGTTGAAAATTTGCGAGGATATTGGAACGGGAATATCCTTTCGTTTGAAATCTAAGCGTGCTAGACGTAAACATGGACTCAAATTTCAAAGTAAACGATGCGACATTTTTAAATAGGTTTTACTTATTCAAAAAGGTAAACCCAGCCACTGTCCCATCTCTCACCAACTGGATATTTTACCAAACGGAAGTGTGGGACAGGTGGCAATGTCTGCGAGGATGTGAACAGGGATGCCGGGGAGCTACCGAACTTAAAAGCTTAAGGTTTGGGCATATAGCATTAAATTAACGATTTAAGCCTACAAATATAGGTAAGTATTTTAAGATAAGTAAAAACTAATCTTACTTTTTAAAATTCCATTTTTATTATCATTTTCAATTTGTTATTTAGCTTCCCATTATAATAATCGTGCTAACTCGATAACGTAATCAGCGTTCTCTGAATTTGGTTATCTTATCATGTTTACGATACCGGTCTGTTGTTTTAATCAAGTTGTATATCAAAAGCAAACTTTATATTCAATAGTGCTGTAGTGCAGCCTTCAGACATCAAACGTTTCCGTCTGTGGCTGTGTTGATGATGTTTTGGATGCTCGTATTAGGCCTGCTGGGAGCATATGTTGTATATGCGTTAATGCTTTATTTGAAATCATTGCCGCGCAGGTTGGAAGAATTGCAGAAAAGCGGAGAAGGATGGAAGAAACGTGTCGAGACGAAGGAAGATCTGGAGGTGGTGGGTACCCCTCCCCCTGTCCCAGTAAGTCCACCAAAGCTGCAAACTCCTCAAGAAGCACAAGCAACGAAAGTGAGGTTAAGGGTAAGTTATCGTATCTGCTGATACGGTTTTATGTTTAAAAATGTTAACTGTAAAGCAACTTGGTGATAAAACATAATCATCAAACTCGGCTGCGTTTGTTATCAAACTAGCCACACAGCTAGCTGTGTTTGTTATAGCAGAAATAATTGACAGTGTGAGCAGTCGTTAAGAGAGTTCCGTAAGTCCCTTTGCTCTGTCTGCTAATTTCTGCCATGATTATAGTAGAATTTGGTAAAATTATTCCTTTAATGCTGGTGTAGTAACTACATACACGATTTTACTGTTGTTGAAAATCCAGAGGGCGGCTGAAAATGGCTTCCAAAATGGGTTTTGGATAAATTTGCAAACCATTCATCAGACTGAAACAATTCAGTTGGGAATATGCAGAATTAAATTTATTTCAAGATGGGTCCTATTCAAGTTGAAAATCAAAGATGACTACAGAAAGTGGAATCTTGAAAACGTCGCATCGCTTACTTTGAAAAAATTCATTCTCACCTATTTTATGCTTATTTTCACAGTAAAAGATGTTCTTCCCCCATTATTTACACACATTTTCCACAGTCAGTTGCTTTCTGGAGTTGGTGGGTCTCAGTCAACTGTCGTGCTCGCGAGCCTAAACGGTCGAGACAAGCAGATCGTAGTATGTAGTGTCGTATGAAGACAGTCGACTGGGCCCCACCATCCGCAGAAAGCAACTGACTGTCGAAAATTTGCGTCTATTTTGTGGGAAGATCTTTAGCGTGAAAATAAGCATCAAATAGATGAATATGAAAGTGGAATCTAAAGAACTCTTTGGCTTGCAACTACTAAATTGTTAATTGAAGCAAACGGTCTGCATTAAAGACTGGCCTTATGAGAATACAAGATAGACTAATCTGAGAAAGAAAAGAAAAAGACAACAACTTCCCCAACTGGTACTCAACCCAGGACTTCCCATTTACGAGTCGGCTGCTAACCACTGCGTTACCGGATCGCGGACCTTGGCTACAGGCTCTAGCCGTGCTACTAGCCGTTCAACCTTTCTCAGTGGTAGCCTAAAGGCCGCCACCCCACCCCCCCCCCCCCCCCCCCCCGCAACTTGTTTCTTGGCCTGCACACCAGAAATAATGCGAGCAGTGAATAATTGTCAGAAGGCCAGTCTTTAATGCCGACTTGTTTGCTTCTTTACCCTTCACCTTGTGATTTTTTTTCCTTTATTTAATAAATTGTCGAATTTAAATGAACATGGTACGCTATTTGCCAAAATTGTCCCTTGATCGTCACAAATCAAGGTGCGAATTTTCGGTGGTCTCTTTGTCTTTTAAAAAGATCTCCCACCTTCCTCAGGCACTTCGAGCGTTGAACGCCTTTTGACTTGGAGAAAGAAAAACGGGAAGTTGGTTTGAATTTCCCGCACGTGTTTGTGCTTCCGGTTTGGGAGGAGGGAAAAGATGCAGCGAGCAGAGGCTCCATTTGTGGAGCTTGGAAAGAGATAAGAGGGAGGAGCGCTGTCCACTTACAATTTAATTGTTGAATTGTCTAACTGATTACATTATAATGTTTTGTATTAATTTTCCGAGAAAAGTCCTGTTTGATTTTAGTTAAAATGCAAACCTTTTGACGAAATTTAAGTCATTTATGTTAAAAGTGGAACAAAGTTCTACTTGTTTTACTGTTAGTGGAACTTCTAATTAACTGCTTATTCCTTTACCCTGTTTCTTGTTTTATATTTTAGCGTCGTTCTCGTGAAGAACGCCCTAACTCCATCACTGACCGCATAAGCCTTTTAGCTGTTTCACAAGAAGGATGGCGCCAACGTGTCGGCGACAAAGACAGTGTTCAGTTCACTGTTGCTGGCAAGATGGGGGTCGAAGAAGCTCTGCAAGAAAGCCCGGTGTCAAGCGACCGAGTCCGCCGTACACCCAAGGCTTCCATCTTCAAAAGCCAGACAGTCGACCTGCAAGAACTGCAGCGCCAAGGCCCCGACACCCTTTCTCCACACCCTCCGCTTGTCGCCACAGTGAAGCGCAGCAAGTCCATGCCTTCCAAGGGACGCACCATGCTGAGCGTGGCGTCCAGCAGCTCTGATGCCGACGATTCTCCTACGATGGTACTGGTTCCCAAAGTGGACGATGAATCTTTTCGTAGCTTCTTTGGCAATGTGTCATCGCAGCAGTTACAGTCGCAGCATTTTGAAGTATCTGAAGGCGGCTTTGAAGAAGTTGTCTCCACGACGCACGAACTGTGAGTGTGCTATTTTGCTTACCGTACTTCTCGTGTTTAAGCAACAGGTCAAATAATTAGGGTGCATACATGCTGCAAGACCTGCTCATTCGCCGAAAGCTTTTTTCTAGTCTATCCTAATTTATTTACGATGAGTTTCCAATTTCTACTAAAGGAATGCGGCAATACATAAACAACTAAATGTATATAATTATTGTAATTAATCACATAAATAATTTAAACGTATGAACTTTAAAAGGGCCAAGTCCAAAGAACAACAGTAATTTCTAATATTGTTACAACATTGTCACCATTATTGTAATTTCCAAAATTTGCATATTTTCACACACAGCATCTTCTACCAGTAGTACATTGGCAGCATCTCACAGCGAGAATTTCAAATCCAACATGGTGTCCTGTGCGGGTTTCTTGAATCAAAAATAAAGGATCAAAATCCTCCATTTTGTATTGCAGTAGGAATTTTGTTAGTCCTAAATTGATCCCGGCATGCCACGTGTGTCAAAAACTGGAAATAGTCATAAAAAATACTAGGTTGTTTTGCATCCTCCTTACCCTTTATTTGAGGGGCAGTCCTACCCCCCCCCCCCCCCCCCCCCCCCACCAATGCTACTCCCTTTACCCCTACTAACCACAAAATTGGTGTACGTTATTGTATTTGAAACTTACAGAACTGAACTACTAGGCTTATCATTTCTAGTTAGGTTGTTCTGTTTATAGTTTAACAAGTTAACAAGATTCTTTCTTCAACGACTGACTTACCCCTTTCAGTCCCGCCGTAGCAAAATGATAACGGCTGGAAGATGATGGAACAGAAACTAAGTCCCAACTCGCACTGCAAGCTTTGTGAGGGGTCCCTGGGCACCCCGAGCAAAGCGAGGAGCAACAGCCCATTGGTCAGCGTCCTCGTCTCCAAACTAAGTGAACGTTGGCTCGAATCCCGCGACTGACCCAACTACCATATAGAACTTGAGAAAGAAAATAATAATAACCGTAATTAATTTGGGTTTGAAAGGGTTAATACATCTAAAAATCCACATCCTTAAGGAAATAGTATTGTTAACACTAACCTTGGTGTTTCCCTTCTGTAACAGCCTTGTTCAAAGACGCAGCACTCGGATACAGAACCGTAGGACAGCATCATCTCGTAATCCACTCAAAGTTCTGGCAACACGAACTGATCTTCAGGATGAATACGCGGAAGTTAAGAGCGGAGTGGCCGAGAAAGAGCTGCGGCGAATTAAGGTAGAACAAATTGCCAAGACGGTGGCTCCCAATAAAGCCCTGTCAGCCATTGCCGGACTTGCCAGCAAAGAAGACTTTACAGCCGTCGAGTTGCGCAAAACATCCGCATCTTCCGGTCCAACAACACAGTTGCTTCCTTATAGGGACCTGATGTTGCTTCAAGTGAAAGGTGAGGTTTTTATATTTGATAGCATGGTAATAATTTGTTAGCAATGTGTCGGTAATTTAGTCACAATTCCTCCTTGCTAAATTGTTCAATCTATACCCCCTTCCCTACCAAAAAGAGCTAAGATGATTAAAGATAGGTGCATTATTTTAGTGTGATTGTTTTGTTATATTCATAAACATCAAATTATCTGAAAACAATGGACGAGGTAGTTTTGTTCTAGCAAAATATGAGATTTGCGCGTGATGTGTTGTGACGTAGTTTTCCATGTATTGTATAAATGAATCTTGACATATTTACCAAAATTTATTTTCTGGAAGACTTGCAAGAAAGTTGAGGCCATACATTTTTCCCTGCCACAGAGTTGCTCTATCTTAGGATCTTTTGTGTAGCCATGCGCAACCTTTCACCATGGAATGACTGTTGTAATAATTCATTTCAAGTATATGATGACTCATCAGTCAATTTACTATCAGATGTATTGCGACCTACTTTACTACTTAATGTTCAGTGACAGGTTCTTTTGTGAGGATGTTACTGCCATACTTTAGTAATCTTATACAAATTTGACATCTGTTGGTTAAAAGGATAATTTGGATAAGAAAAAACTATTTGTTGCCTGCGTGCACAGTCCAGCCAGTGTGCATCTTGGGTGCAGATTAGTCCAAAACCCAATTTTGCTTTTGCCACTTAAGACGAGAGCCTGGGAGAGGCCTTCCCCCATCTTCACCAAAAAAAAAATTAATACAATTTTAAGTTTCTGCTGCGCAAGATGCAACTTCATGGGACTTTAGCAATAACTTGAAAAAAAATGTTAGATTGAGACCAGTGACACACGCACTCAGTCGCTGCACCTGGAGGCTGTTGCCTCCTCTGCCTCATTATAGTTAAGCCAGTGGTGACATTCTGATTCTTACCATTTTTGTGTGGCGTAATGGTTTTTGTTTTTACCTCTCTGTTAGCAGAATCGACCAATTTGAGCCGTTTTAAAGATTGATTCAATTTGCTCAGCTTGGTGCATCAAATTGAATAACTCTATTTCTAAGTTCGTTGTCATTCATCAATAAGAAAACCAATACCCATAATTTCATCTATTATTCTAGAGAATATTGTCGCAATGGACATTCAGTGTATTTTGTACTGGGAGGAGAAAATTTGTAAAACTAATAGTTATCGTCTTTCCTTTAACTACAGGGCGGCGGCATGTTCAGACAAGGCTGGTGGCTCCGTGTGTTGATTCTATTAACCACGGAGATAATTTCATTCTGGTGACATCAACTCAGGTATACAACTGGATTGGGGAATTCAGCAATGTGATTGAGAGGGCGCGAGCAGCCGAGGTGACGGCCACAATTCAGGGAAAGAAAGATCTCGGCTGTATGACAGCTAGTGATGTCATTGTGATCGACGAGGAACAGCGCACTGGTCTTGAACATACACGGAAGTTCTTCCAGCTACTCGGTGGAGACGAAGCGGATGTGAAAAGTAAGTTAAGTGGAGTGCACTGGTAAATGATTAATTTCAAGAATGATTAACTTTTAATGTAGTAC
>JAHWFP010220913.1:52428-64196 GCA_023313725.1 Lithobius niger
CCACAATTTTAGGCTTGGTCCCAATTACATTAAACGTTTCCAGTTAAGATATTGTAGTAAAATGAAATGTATTCTTGTGCTTGTGTGTTAACACCACCTGAAGGTTATTATATTGCGCTACTCGTTTGTACTAAATGACCCTTAAAAACAAGAAAAACTGGGAAAATGTGTCGACAAATTTCCTTCCTGAAATTTTGGTAAATAACCTGGAAATTAACCTCCATTAATATGGACAACTCGGGGATATAATTTCAGTATTTTGGTGGGAACCGTGTGTGGTGTAGCGATGCCAAACCCATAAAATATGGTCCAAAGTAACAAACAGAAAATAGACATTACTGTCCTCCCCTTTCTGTAAATCATCGCCTTTTTGCTGCAAAATTAACTTGAAATAATGTGGCTCCTTTGGTGGTAATGTGTGTTTTCTGTTTTTTAAGTTATGTGGCAAATGTTAGCAAGTCAAACCACTGGTATGAGGCGTGTGAAGCATTTTCAAGTTTACTTGAATGAATTATACTTTTCTGTTTCAAGGTGCTGGCAAGCCATTGGAAGATGAGGATTACGAAAATGCCATTATTGGAACAAACATGGTGTATAATGTTGAAAGTGACCATTTGGTGCCTGTGGAGTCATGTTGGGGGACATTACCGCGTGTTGACATTCTCGACGCCACTAAGGTAAGTTGTTTTACATAGGTTGATGCACATAAAATCAAGTCGGAGTTGGTGTTTGTAATTCCGTGAAGAAAAGGGTTATTGATTCTTTCTATCTTCAAAATACTGCCCGTAAGCATTGGCTTAAATAGCTTAATGTAATGCTAAATGCTCCAATTAAGAACCTTTGTGTAGCTCTTCTACCAGATGGCAACGTCCTTGCTCATTTTCCAGCATGCTCCGCCATCTGGACTCTCACTATTGCAGCTCAGTAAATTTGTAAAAAAAAAAATGTGTTTCATTACCCTGTACGATGGAGGATTCCTTCGATTTTGCCCTTAAAGGTGTGGTAACCTGTACGCACCTTCAAACTTCTGGTGATTTGCACCCTGCGTGCAAAAAATACAGAAACTGTTTTTCTTTCCAACACGTGTTTGATTTGTTTAAAGCATCTTGTGCTGCCATTCGTAAATTCTTCGTACCTGGAAGAAATCCGATCAAAAAGCTAATCAACGTAGTTGATGACGGCCAGTTTTCGAGCCCCGACTGTTTGACTGAGCGGCCCTAACTGTCGTAATGGTATTTCCAAGTGGCGTCGCAGGGTTTTTTTTTTTGCATAGTCTGTGAGAGAGGTCTCACGGACTTGTGGTTGGGATTAAAATGTGCGCCTAACTCCTGAACGTTCAAATGTATCAAACCTTTCTTACGTTTCTGAACACAGTTTCTTAGATTGGTGCTTCAAACAGGTTTTTGGTGAATATCCATGCAAAACGTGTTGATCATAAGGCTGACTCAAATGCTACCAACTGATTATTAAACGACATTATGATCAGTTTGACGTCATAATGTTGTACAAGCAGAACAATACTAAATGGGTTTTTGTTTTTGGCCCGATTGATTTGGACAAAACTTGTGCGTGCAACGTTATAATAATACGGAGTTGTAATCTGGATATCCTTTGAATACAGTAACGTCTGTGCAATGAAAATATTAAAAGTACCATATGTTGTAGTAGTGTGCAAGCAATGTTAATGGTTTTGTGAATTTTTTTTTCAGGCATTTACTAACGTTAGTGCTGCTTTACTAGTATTAAACCCAGTATTACTTCCGTAAGGCCATGCAAAGTAAAAAAAAAAATGGTTCTCCGGCCCTCTCGCATCGATTTTTTGCAAGAAATAAAAATAGACGCGGCATTTATTGGTGACTTTTCCCAAAGTCAACATTAGTCTGATCACTACTGTTGTATCAATGCTAGGGATAGACAGATATAAAATCGGTATCGGTATTTACAGATATTATCGGTATTTTTCGTTCATCTGTATAGGTGTTTATTAACAGATATTTTGCCGATACGACCATCTTCCGTGAGCACTGGCTATTCTGCGTAGCTTGAGAGAAACCTTTCCTGTATAGCACCGCTCGCATCGCATGACGTCATCTGGACAGCGTCTCGGTGAATTTAACGCGTGCGTACTGTCGGCTTTTTGCAATTGGGCCTTTCTGCAGTGTGGAATGGGTTTTTTCATGGTCAGAGGTACAAATGAGTTTGACTTTTTTACCTGTTGATTTAAAAAAAAAATTAGTTATCGGTAACGGTGTATCGGAATCTGTGTCAGTATCTGTATCAGATCGGACTGAGGGGAAAATATCGGTGTCTGATCAGATCGGTATTTTTATGTATCGGTCGATCCCTAATCAATGCTACGTAATCCGCCGCATCATCTAAAAAGTTTTGCATCAAATCATTTTTGGGGGGGTTTCTGAAATCCGATCTATGCTTGCTGCGAATAAAAATTTCCGAAAAATGGCTTTTTAAATGCTGTGTTGAAGCAATCGGACCAGTTTTTAAAAATTCAGTATGAAAACGGCATTTTTCTTTTTACCATAAAGTGTGTTAAAAAAATATTTAGAAAAACTTCATCTCTCGTCAGTTTTCAACTTTCTGTGTACTCGAGAACCGAATGTGTGAAAAAAAAAAAGCTTCATCCCTCATAGTTTTCAACTTTCTGTGCCCGAGAACCATTTTTTTAACTTAGCATGGCCTAATGCAAAATGCATTGCGTAAAATTTTGCTTGCTGTACAATTCTCTTATTTTTTCCTGTTCTTTGCCCTGTTTCACATGTTTTAAAGTACTAAGATTTTATTGCTAAATAGCTTCAACCCGAAATACAGGGTGTCCCAAAAGTCCCAGAACAGCCTCTTAACTTTTTATGGGTTGAAAGAAAACTGTGAAACTCTGGCAATGTGGCAATGTAGGTTTGGTTAAGGGATCTACCTTTTTGTGCAACCAGCATTACGCCCACCCCTTTGGGGAGCCCCAGGGGCCCCAACTCGCAAATTTCCAATGAAATGGGGGGTAGAGGACCTTATTTGAAAGGTCTTCATTATGATAGTCAAGTGCTGCAATGATAGCTTCGATACGATGCGCCCATCCAAAATGGCAGCCGGTCAAAAATTAGGAATTACCTCTGCATCCCTGTGTCGTACTCGGGCTAAAGAAGTCAGAAAGGGACGTAGGTGGCAGCAAAATGCTTCGTTCAATTTAGTTGGATTGCACCCACATCTTTTGCGGTTTGATACCCAGAGTGTGTGCACCCCCTCCCCTCGGGAGTGGGGCATTGAGGCCCACACTCAGGACTTCAAACCGCAAAATACGTGGGTGTAATCCAACTAAATTGAACGAATCATTTTTATGCCACGTACGTCCCTTTACGACATCCTTGGCCTGAGTAAGAAAGGGATGCAGAGGAAATTCCTAATGTTTGACCGCTGTCGTTGTGAATGGGCTCATCGTATCGAAGCTATCATTGCGGCACTTTACTCTCCTAATGAAGACCTTTCAAATAAGGTATTCCTCTACCCCAAATCTACTGGAAATTTCTGAGTAGGGGCCCCTGCTCTTTCCCCGGGGGGGAGGAGGGGGGGGGAGCATAATGCTGGTTGTACAAAACGTTAGATCCTATAATCAAACCTACATTGCCAGGGTTTCACTATCTTCGTTCAACCTGTACCGGGTTAGGATTCTCTCTAAAGTTTGTGAGTTCACTCTGGTTTTATTTACCTCTTGGGAGGTGTGTTGTGGTATGGTCCTTGCAAACGTTGCTTTCATGCACACGTCATCATTTTCATGTGTTATTGTGATTGATGGCATGTCTAATATTGCTGTTTGTTTATCCGTAGGTACTTGTGTTTGACTTTGGTAGCGAGATGTACGTCTGGCACGGCAAAAAAGCAGCAACGGATGTTCGCAAGATTGGTGTTCGTTTAGCTCGTGAACTTTGGGAACGGGGCTACGATTATTCAGAGTGTGATATCAATCCCTTAGAGCCTATCTTAGGTAAGCAAAATTGGACGAATGTGTTTTGCAGGAAACGGTCTAAGATTTAACAGCATTTCTTTTGATTTAGTAATTTAACGGATCCTTGTATGTCTTGAATAGGTGATGCTTCCATTTCGAGAGTCGGTAACCAGCGGCCTGCCTGGGCAGTCTTTGCTCGAGTCAACCAACACATGGAAACAGTGTTGTTTCGAGAGAAGTTTCTTGACTGGCCAGATATGTCGCGTGTCATCAAGATTAAGCGGCAAGAATCTGAAGAGAAGGTTAGTTGCTTTTTATTGCACAACTTGTTCCTCAATGGCTGTCTGACTAAACCTAAATTATCTCTTGATTGGTCAACACTGTAAAATGCTGTGTTTATTCTTTTTAAGTGAAAGCATCCTATTTTAACCACCAACTCATTTAATCTTTTTAAATGTAGCATTCACCCACACCTGGAGTTAGCCAGTGTAGCCTGGCTATAGAAATACATTGCTTTGTTGAAAAAATAATTTGCTTTGAGCTGGAAAGATGTTTACTAAATTAAACATTTTGCATTTTGAGCAGCGTTTGCTTATACCTCTTGATTTCTTCCAAACCAGCATCATAAAAGTCGGTGAACAGATGGGCCTTGTTTCCCCCAAAAAGCTTTCTATCCTATCCCTGGTCCGTGCCCGCCTGTGAGCCGAGTTATTTACGACGAGTATGGGGGAAAAATTGTCCTATTGCCGCCAGACATCACAGGAAACGGGGTGCAAGCATGGATACTCCTTAAATGTAAAAAAAAAAAGAGGAAGAGGTATTCTTTCAGCACCCCTAAGTCACCCCAGAAGACACTCCCGTTAATGGTCAGGAAACCTGTTTTCAGTTGCGACATCCCCATGATTGGAGTTTTTATGATAAACCTGTTTAGTGACTGTCAGTTCAGAAAACTTAACGCACTAGTTCAGATGACGTGATCCTCACCATATTCTTGCGAATTTTCAACGGACAGTATTCGTCCGTCTTCATCAGGCACTAAGAGTTTTGAGAGTTTGAAACTACATCGTTCTGGAGGTCGCAATTTTCTACAACAAATAACGTAAATTCTGCACTTAAAACATGTTGGTTAGGCATTGCTTATGCTTGTTTTTGACCTGCATGTTAACAAGGAAAAGTGAGAAAGGACGACAAACCGAAGCATTTAGCTATTGGAAACTGATTATGATTCAAAATCTGCATCATTCCACGAAAGTTGTGGAAATCTGCGATGCTTTCATTTTTTGCGAAAATTACAGTATCGCGAAATAGCAAAAACGTAGAATCCCTGACCATTTTGAAACTTCTAAGTCCAGTAAGACATTTTTTCACAGCTATCAGTGAGTAGTTTGTTATTAAACTTAAATAGACATTACGTACGGTAATCTCTAAATGCATTGAGCTGATCCGTAATCTAAAACTAGAAATGCTGGGGCTTCTCGATAGGTGTGCCCTGTCTTGAGAATATTTAAATGTCCGCTCATGAAGGTTTAAAGTTTTGTAAGATGAATTCTACAAGATGAACTCACCAAAATTTCTACTTGTTCTGGATAACTGTATTACATGTGCTTATTGTTCCCTTGTGCACCTTTGTTGTGGTATTGAACGCTAACAATAACTTTTGTTCCTCAGACTGAACCTGTTAGTCCACTTTGTGCTTGCGATGCCCAGAAAATGCTTGAACTGCCTGTTCCTGCTCCTGATCTGATTTTGGAAGGAAGTCATGTTGGGCGGGGCGACCACTATTACGATACAGCAGAGAGGCGCCACTTTGACATCACGACATGCGGCATCAAAGTATGGCATGTTCTTGAATATAGCCATCGTTTGCTGCCGCGAGAGAGTTGGGGACAGTTTCACTCTGGAGATACTTACGTTGTTAGATGGCATTACGTCATTACTGTCGCAGGTGAGTTGTATTGCTACACCAAATTGTTAATGCCTATGTATACCCATTTATGCATTAGCCAAAGTCCGATGGTAAGCGCATTAACAAATAATGCTAATTAAAAATAAATAAAGTAGATAAAACTACCATATCGAAACTGTCAACCATATTTTTGGTGACAGTTTCGATACCTTAAAAAAAGTCTAAAAACAAATTGGACTATTTTTTCTTTCTTTGTCTTCATTTTTGGCCTCGTGGGCAACAGGACTCGAAAAATGAACTTCCTACTTCCTGCTAGTTTTGCTGCATACGGTTTTTTACGTGACAAATATTTTATTGCTTGTGGCAGTGGTTTGAACATTAATCGCTGCAAACAACTCTTAATGAATAACTCCCTTTGAAACCAATTACAGGAATATGTCCAACACTCGTCTCAAAAATGTTTGGAAACACAATCTTTCCGTAAATTTTCGATAGTCCAATTTAACTATCTGTATAATCAAACGTTTTTGAAGTGTTCAAGTCTCCCTGGTTCACATCTTGGCTCTTGTGTTTTTTTTCTAAAATGGCGGTTGAAGCGGCTGTAGCCTTCTAGACTTTCTTATCACACCTCATCCATCGCCCATAGATCCCCTGGTGAAGATCGTGTCTCACTAAAAGTTTGATGGCTGGTGCGGACGGCCCGTGAATGTTCATGAGTAATTGTTTTTTAGTCACATGCGCCTGTATAGCTAGGGGACTTAAATCCTCCGATGTGAAAATTCCATTAAAATACAGTCCAAATATGAAACAAAATATATTACAAAATTTCCATCGGCGTAAACGAATCTCTGTAATTCTGTGTTGTCATCATTGAGTCTTGACTATGTTTCAAATGTTCAAACTCTTCTTGCCTTCGTTGTTACTCTTACTAACACTTGAAACTTGTACGCATTACGTGGTAGACGACCTCATGAAGCGTTATGTTTACAAGTATTGCATCACAATTTTGCCATTTTTCATTTTCCTGCTAATAGGGATGTGCGATACTCGAGCCGAGCCGAGTATGAAACTTGTACTCGAACTCGGCTCGCTGCTCGAGTCCATACTCGAAAAACTCGAATCCGGAGAAAATCCGATAACTTCGCCAATTTTTAACGGATTTTGACATTCCAATATACCAAATCGATCGTCTCGACGAAAGCTTTCCAGTGGTACAGATTAAAAGTCAATAACTGAAACCATTATCAAGTTGCATCCTTAAAACTGGAAAACCATGACCCACAGAGTCAGTTAAGCACCATCTTTGTTCTTATTATCTTAACAAATTAAAGAGAAACTTAAAACAAAATATTTCCATCAAATACTCCAACTCGGCTATATACTCGATTCTTCTTCTGCAAACTCGGCTCGGCTCAACTCGAATTAAACATTTTTCTACTCGCACATCCCTACCTGCTAAAAAGTCTATAGTTCGTCCAACCATTTTGGTTTGGAATTAGTACGACGATATATCGTCGCTCCCGACTCAAAAGGGTTAATCATGAACATTTTTAACATTACCGAAAATTGCAGAATTAACGCTCACTGGGTATCACAGATTTTTGTGAATTTTAAGGGGGTGGGCACCAACACGATTCGTAAAAAAATTAAGAAATAGGAACAATCAGTTCAAAAATACTTTATTATCATGAAAAATAATAAAAGGGAGATGAACAGTGTTTTGAGCTTAGTATTGTGTTATCTGCCAGTCTTAGGATTCTAGTTTCCTACCATGTTTATGTAAATAAATGGAAGAAAAGGTCACTGAAAAATGTGAATAATAACTTAAAATTAGCCTAGCTTTTAGAAATTGACCACACTGTCTTACTTTATTTAGGAGTTTCCTTTCTTTTTATTATAGGTTTCAAGTTAATGCCATATAATGTAAATAAATATAAGAAAATGTCACCTTTAATTAAAAATTTCAACATTAATAGATAAAAAATTACTTCTGAATGGCTTTTGAAAGCTTCCGGAAGTAGCTGTTGTAAACAGAAAGTTCACGATCGATGCTGCTGGTAGCGATGAAAACATGTAAATGGAATTTATGATCACAAAAACGTTTTCCCGCATTAAATCATTAAAGTTAACATCAGTTATTGACATTCTAGGTAGGTTTTCGGTGTTCATCACTAAAACTGGTTCGTTGTAAACATTTTTTTTGGTTCTCTGTAAGCCATTGTTTTTTTAGTGTGCATTTTTACTGTAAGCAAATGGTCATCTGCCAATTGTACTTTATAAAATAGGTTTTGTTAGTACGGGTCTTTGCCAAATCATGAAATTTGAAAAAAAAAATTAAAGGGTGGGCATTAAATCGATAACTATCGGTAATAACGTAAGGCCGTGAAAAGAAATACGTTTGGTTCTCGGGCATTTCATTCCAAAAGTAACCAGGTCACCTAGCTATTTATTTTATTTTTATTTTATTGGAAGTAACTCGAGTCAGTTTTTAACTGCCCAAAACAAACACTTGGATCTTAAGTTCACACCAAGTTAGGCTAAATAAAACTTATTTTCAGCTAACTGAATCGCTTGTCCTTATATAAGCTTTTTATTTAGTTGGCAAATAAAAAGCGAAGACCTGAGGAAAATTTGACCACCAGTCAGGGCCTGAGAACCAATTAATTTTATTTTTGTGGCCCCAATTTTTGTTTTGAAAAAGTACATTTTAGTACACACATCATGTCCTGACAGTGCAACAACATTTGAGTTTTGATTTTGATGCATGTGCAGACTGTGTGATCAACCGTTGGTTTCTGTTTGGCTCCATTTGTCGATGGCAAATTCCTTATTAAACTGTTAGGTTCATTCTCTGAAGGATCATTCTCTGTAAACACTGCACTTTGTAATCTTAATTTAGAATCTTAAAATGTATTTTCAGGGCGAAATTTGTCTGGTCAAGTGTCGCGTCATTCTTTCGCTGGTCGAGAGCGTTGCGCCTATTTCTTCTGGCAAGGGAAAGATTCGACCATCAATGAAAAAGGTGCCTCAGCCCTCATGACTGTTGAGTTGGACGAGGAGAAGGGACCCCATGTGAGTAACCTTTTTATTTACATATCTAATCTTATAATGAGTGGACAAGGGTTTGGGTCTATTTTTATATATGAAAATTTAAAAAATATTTTGTAGAGTGATTGTGTAAAGGGGAATTATTATTTAAACTTCATTGAGTTCTTTTCAACAACTCACATTATTTGCAAGATAAAGTTGTGAAATTAAATCGAACATTGCTAATCAGCAGAGTTGAGATCTCGACTTTATGAACCGCTTCACAATCCAAAGTGGCGGATCAGGTGCTAGTGGATTTTTAAAAGGCCCTAGAAATAATTTTTTGTAGCAAGTGGCCTATATGATTTAGATGGCTACGTCAACATTTTGCTATTCCTTTTACAGGTTCGCGTTGATCAGGGTTCGGAACCTCCGGCCTTCCTTCAGCTTTTCGATGGTACAATGATAGTTTACCAAGGAAAGCGGCAGGAGCCTAGTCAACCTAAGAGCCAAGAAAGCAGCAACTCGGATTCTTCAGATGATCAAGAGGAAGAAGTGTCTGATGAAAGCAGTCCCACCGATGACACAGCACCCGAATCTCAATGCTCAAATAGTAAGAGAAACTAAATAATTGTTAAGAAGTTATTTGTAGGTTGTGTTGTTACTAAGGCTGTGCCGAACTGAACATGGCCGAACAGAGGGTGTTCGGTTCTGTTCGGTGTTCGGCTTTTCAAACGCAAAATACCAAACCGAACATATTTTCACTTCTAATCGACGGTTTTTGATGTTTGAAAACACCGATTTGAAGGTTTTTTCGCCAGCTTTCTGTTGGTCCAAACTACAAGTTCGTAGCTCTAACGGTTGAGAAGTTATAAGGGAAAATGTAAAAGTAGTGGAGGTTTTTTTATGTTTAAACAGAGTTTCAACATCTATGGACTTACAAGTCCATGTGAAAATACCTACATTTGTTAAGAAACTTGTGCTTTGATGAATCTTTGTGAACTAAGTTCTTTTACATTTTAGTTTAAAATAGATTGGCTTGGTACATTTTTGTTCGTTTCGGAAGTGTTCGGTGTTCGGCTTATTTAAGGTCTGTTCGGTTTGGTTCTGTTCGGCTAAAAAATTCTCGTTCGGTTCAGTCTTAGTTGTTACAAATCATAATAGACTCATGTTTTATGCAAAAAAATATTCACTTTTTCCACGACACTTTTGCAGCCATAAAGGAATGCTTATGTGACGCTTTTTTTTTCAGTTTGCACGACACAATTAAGCATACAGTTAAATCGCTATATGGAAATTTTCTTACTTTTTTACAACATCAAGCAGCCGAGTTAATTAACTTTGATTCTGAAAATTTTGCGCTTCAACTTTGGTTTATAGAACTCTTTTCGCAACCCACACATTTTACGGAAATTAAAAAATTGACAATCTTAATGTAACACACTTCAAACCCCACTTGCCATTACTAAGCTGTTGACACAGCCTTATAGAGGGCAACTGGCTAAGTCTCAGCTGGTATTGTCAATGAGATAAGCGAGGAAACGAGAGAATGAGTGACAAGATGGTGCTAGTAAGATCGAGAGTGCAACGAGTATAGCTTAGCCGGTGGGGGAAAATGATGAAAATTACAGAAATTCTAAAATTGCATAAAAAACATGTGTCCCTTTTGATAGAATTGGATTGTTTTATCTTTTTTTTTTTTTTTAAATCTTTTATGAACTCGACTTTGTAGGTGCCTGGAAATTTTTCATGGTTCGCGGCGAAACTGTGAGTGAAGTGTGTTTGGTGGAAATCCGTCCCACGATGGCCGCCCTAAGGAGCTGCGGCTGCTTTGTACTAGTCAATCAACGTAGCTGTATGATCTACATCTGGCACGGTGCTAAGGCTCCTGAGCATACGTGTAAAGTGGCAATGGCTGCTGCTGAGAATCTCGGAGAAAGGTACGACATAAGTGATAGTTTAGACTGTTTTACCATTCACATGTGAAGATGCATTTCGTGGCTTATGATTTGTAGCAGGTTAAAAATTATAAGGCGCAAAAATCTCAACCCAGCGTACAGAAGGCGTTTGTCCCTAAATCATGCTAGTTTTCGGCAGGGCTTCTTCAGAGGTAGACAAAATATAAAACTTAAATGAAACTAGCCTATATTTGTAATTTCCCAGTTCGTAACAGATAATTAAAAGTAATTTCAGCTTGTTCCTGTTTTTTTTTTTTAAGTATTTGATTGGACTATATGCTTGGATTGTTTTGGTATTGCATGATCTGAAGGTGGGGATTTGTTCAATATTTACAAAGGAACAGCCCCATATAAACAGCTAAGGCTGTACCGAACAGATTTAGACAAACAGATTTTAGCAGATTTTGGGCAGTTACTTCATCGGCTAAAATCGGTTTGGCGAACAAAATCCTGATTTTCGATTTTTGCCAGGCCCTTGACAATAACTAAATTGTGTTTCTCCACGTGTTTGTTACCTTTTGTTTTAATTTAGGCTAGGCCTACATGTTTTACATTTTGTAGGCTAAGGTTAATAACGGACAAATTTTGACTTTTATTTGGGTAAAAAAAAATTATTCCAATGTTTCATTAGCCTACAAGTTTGTGTAAGCAAAAAAAAAAAATTGCTAAAAATCTGTAGCGATCGGTTCGGTTAATCGAATTGGTACACCAATCAATTTGTAGCTGATCGGACCGGAATCTGTTCGGTAGAAAAAATGCTGATCCTTATGTTTGTAAAGGTTTTTTAACTTACCAAAATCCCCCCCCCCCCCCCCCCCAAAAAAAAAGAACCAATTTACGAAACACTGTATCAACCAAGAAAATCCAGAGGGGGTGTCTCCAGCTAAATTCATACAGAGTTTGAAGTGTCTAGGACGATTGGTTT
>JAHWFP010220921.1:0-33549 GCA_023313725.1 Lithobius niger
CATTTACGATGGATAATAACAGGACAAGGCACTGGACGTTTTATCATACGATGGATAATAGCAGTACTATTTAAATAACCAACCTACCCTGTCACTAGTAGCAAGGTTGTATGAATTTCTGTAATCATTAGCACATCTGTCATGAGCGTTTAACATTGCATTGCGTTTCTGAAACGAAAAAAAAAACCGATTAAATAACATTTATAGGGGATACAGTTCCTGCATAACAAAATGCGGGCACATTTCCATTATTTAAAAGTAAGTATTTTCATGAATGCATGAACATCGATTAGTTAGAATGCTGTAAACGTTTGCGCTAAACGTAAACGAGAGCTGTAGGGCTTCATCCTTTTGTCGCAAAGGTCGAGGGTTCAAATTCTGCTCATGCAGGCAGACATTTAAGTAAAAAAAAAAGCAACGGAAATAAGCTTGCATCCGTGTTGATTTGTATAACCCGTAATCTACTGATACACAATTTTACACGTCATCGTCACATTTTACAATTTTTAGGCGAAAAGATTGTAATATTTTAATATAAAAATTTAGTTTACGTAAAACAATATGTTTGTTTGATTGTAATTGCACAAATGATGAGAGTCGGTTAATTACTTACAACATTTTCGGTGAATTAAAATGAGATGTTCAGTGCTGTTTTTCATGTATGTATTTGAAAAGTATGTTTTTTGTTGTTGTTGTTGTTGTTATTTTTTCCCGATAGTTTGAGTGGTACACTTTACTTAAACGATGCCCACGTAATTTCATGTTATACTTAAGCAACGACGCCGTTGACACTAAAAAAAAAACCCTCAATCCGACACTCCGTACTATGTCTGCTTTCACTCTCCGGCACACATATTTCTAATATTTACAGTGCACTCATGTTTTAGACATATGCGCGAATGCTATTATTATGTTAGATGTTATCTAGCTGGTCCACACATATTAAATCCAGACTCATGCTAATCGAAGACAATAATTGCAAATGCCTAAAATTTGTCGGAATGTCACCTGCATTGATAATAAAGACGGGTGGTACAGTGTGACCAGATCAGAATTTGGAAATATGCTGCCAGAGTTCCCCCCAAAAAGGCTACATAGCATATTACAGTTATAAAAAAGTGCTGCTAAATATGCAATCAAAATTTTACATTTTTTATAGATTAATATGATGAAAAACTATAACTTTTATGTAAATCTGGGTTGGCCACCACCGTAGGCAAGGGCAAAAGTTAGGTGTGCTCTGCCGCGCCATGCCCAAAAACCAAACACCGCGTATACCAAGGTGAAAAAAATTGATCTTCGCACCGCTGTAGAATATTTTATCGACGCATACCTATCTCTCTCTGGTGGAAAAGTATCGTATATACGACGGTAGTTCGTTCATATGTTGCCTTCAGTGCAAGTTGCGTTGATCTTTAATACAGTTTGAAAAATGTTTGCAAAATGCTACTAAAATGTTACTCTTTCAACAATACTACTTTGTTATGGTACACCTAGGGGGTTAAAATTTTCTACTGTTGTATAAAAAAATGATACGTAGTCGTCACGCTCGATAACAATCCCTGCAAAGGAGTGTTGATAACCTTGCCCGTTATTATACGTGTTTTATTGATAAACTAGCATCGTACCCGGCTTCGGCCGGGGATTTGTTTGACCCGTGGTTGTTTCCCAGTATTTGCTCGGTGCTGCCTGATCGTTCACTACAACAGTCGATTTTTGTTTGTGTAACATGCCCCCTTTCCGCCAATTCTCTCCCTCCCCTCTCCCCTCCTCCTTTTATCCCGTCCTCTCCCTCTCCTCTTGGTTTCCTTCCCTTCCTCCTCTTTGCTATACGTAGTTGAATGTGGATGGTTATTTGAATTAATAGCAAACCCCCCCAGAAATTTTCTTTTAGGTTGAGTTAATGCGTAATCGTATGCTTAATGGTAACAGCTCACTCCCCCCCTCCCCCCACCCCCTCTCACTCCCAGTCTTTCGCTGTGGCTTAAGCGGTGCGTACCGTGTGAAAAAGAAGTGTGCATGACGTCATGAAATACTTGCCCTTGAGATTACCACGGTGTTTGGTTAGAAGGATAATTGTTAGATTCGAGGCAACAATGTGCCAATTTCAACTTCTTTTCACCGCAACAACGTCCCAGTTTCAACTTCAAGCCAAAGAATTGACACACTCGCACGTTTTCATTGTTCCTCTTCCGGGGTCGTCGTTGCGGTTGCTTCAGTTCTGCTATGAGACTTTGGTTTATAATGTAAGATTCTCCTACTTTCTACATTTAATTAATTAATTAAATAAAGTGCTTTATAAGCATTTCGTCCTGGTGCGACTTATAATATGTGTGAAGCAACTCAAGGGTTAGAGAAATGTAAACTTCTAAGCAGAGCAGAATAGAAATAAAATCGAATATAATCGAATCTAAGAAGAAGACACTACTCCCACAAATCGCAAAATAAAGAAGAGAACGAAAAGGCAGGCTACAAAGTGTGCGGATCAAGATGAGCCTTGAAAGAATTTACTGAGGTTACTGAAAGAATGGAGGTAGTTACACAGGAGGACAACTCTTCCAGAGGTGCCTATACCATTAAAGGTACCAGGGTTGAATTTGTGTACCATTTAATCTGCGGTCATGGCGTCCAGTACCAGGGTTGGGTTTTGACGTCGAAAACCAGTTTTTGACATAACGTGTCAAAATTCGTGCAAAAACCATCGAAAACCATAAAAAAAAAGCGTCGGGAACCACCAGATAGTGTTGAAGACCTATAAAATCAAGATTGAACTGCTATACTGATACAGCTATACAGCTATAATACTGATTACAGCTGCTATAATGATACAGCTATACAGCTATAATACTGATACAGCTATACAGCCATAATACTGATTACAGATATAATGATAATTAACATAAAATAAAAACATCACAAGCTCTTAATTTTAAATACAATAATGGCTTCTTAAACACTACGAAACAGTTTCGAAGGAATAACTGACTAGACCTAATTACTTCATGATACAAAACACAGTGTGACATATTATGTGGCTTTACAGAGTTAGCCAATTGTGTTACCAGTGAACAGGTTGTAGTCGTTATAATTTTCTTACTTATTTATTTATTTAGTTACATTTATTTTTCTAAAGTGAAGTTTTTAAACAGTTTTTGACATGAGGTGTCAAAATCTATGCGTCAAAAACGAGATTTTGTCATGATGATTAAAACCATGGTAAAAACCGGATAAAACCCGTCGAACACGGGCAAACACTTACCAACCCTGTATACACAAAGGTTGAAACCCACATGAGTTGTTATTCATTTCGCATGAACATAAAGTTGACAAAAAGAAGGGAAGCAATACAAGAAAGAACGGAAAAGGGAGGGTGGGGGACAGTGACAATTGTATTGTGTTACTTACGTCATCATTTGACAGGTAACTAATGGTGTTTCTCATTCTATCCAAGTCTAATTCCGTGTTAGTATTGTCGGTCTGAAAAAGAAGTCGTATAGTAAACCATTTGAGTTCTAAGTGAAGTCAGTAGGCATAGAAACGATTAAAAATAGTACGGCAATACAGGGCACATAAAATCAGTAATTGGCGACGTCTCGAAGTAACCCCTGCTTCGTTATCAGGCAATAAAGGGTACGGCTACGAAGCTAAAGCCAAGTATACGCCTAAAACATTTTAAAGTCCGTAAGAATGGAAAAACTCTAAGTAAGCAGAAGCATACAGATAAACGAATAAAATGGACCTACGGCAGGTTAGAAACTGACAGTAGGGAACCTGAGTTCTGAGTGAGAGGTGACGTTCCCTATCTGGAAGTTTCTGCCTATTTTATTTATTACTAGCCACATAGCTCGCTCCGTTGGCGTCGTCTCGCTTCGTTCGAGGAGGTTTGCATGAACCAACATCATGAGGGTAAAAAAAAAACTTTGACGTTATTTTTTCTGTGTTTTTCGTATATTTGGCGGTGATAAAATCAAGTTAAAGCTATTAAAATAGTCCTGACCGAAGCGCAATTTAGTTATCTTTCATCTGGTCCGACTCCCATCTTTGTTGGTGCCTTTGGTTCCAAAGGAGTAGAGGAACACGCGCGCACATCATACATCTTTAATGGTGTAGATTTTTATTCTTGTGCTTTGATTTTTCATATTTTTATGGTTTTAAAGTGTTTTACTTGACTTTGGGTTTTTAGCCGCATCCTATATTGCTTGATAACAAAGCTGGGATTGCTTCGAAACGTGGCAAATTGTTTATTTTATCTGCACGGATTTAAACGTTACGTCTTAGCGCTGAAGCGCTAATTTATTCGGCCTAATAAACGGGAAAATTCAGATTATTATTAGTAGTAGAATTATTGGCATTTTATACACTCAATGCATAAAAAAAACAAAAAAAGACAACGGAAAATTTCGTAGTCTGTATACAATATTTTAAAAATAAAATAAAAATTCTCGTTTTTAGTACCGTGTCTTGCCGTTAGCTGCCGCTATCAATAGAGCACCGTTAAGTGACGTCATATTGGCTGCGAGACACCATTTGGAGGTAATAGCTACAAGGTGCACTAGATTAAAATGTAACGGAAAACAACGGCATTTCTAGTCAAGACAGTGCTCTGAGAGCTGATTTCTTAGGCTTAAAAGAACGTTGTTTTCTCCAACAACAAAAATCGCGCGTTATAGGGCTTAAGAGATCCAGTCTAATAGCATTGGCTTCAATAAGACGATCTTCTTTTCTCCCTCCAGTGCTCCTTGCAGCTAACCCTATTGGTGGCTCCTCCATAGAGTTATACACAATAATACTACGTCGTTTGTCACTGCCCTATAAACTGTCGGAACCTATTTTTCTGTTATGCGACGTGTTTCATTATTTTCCCTAAAGCTACAAACTGTTTACCCTCCCCCCCCAAAAAAAAAGTATAAAAAAGTAAAGTAATGTCAAAGACATGCAACCTTAGGTTTAAATTGCCTTTAGGGTGAGACATTTGCTTGACAGTGCATCGAGTGGAAGAAAATTGTAATACAATTTGAACCTTTGAATATTTTTCCGTACTGTATAAAATACAACGGCACCGGACAACGAACAAGTCATAAAAACCTTCAACCTTGGGGTTAGCAGTGCCCATTCCGCAAGGTCAGTTGCTGCAGAACAGTGAACTGACGTCATCCGGTAGTAACTTCTGCAGTGCAATTCATTGCTACAGGGTAACTATATCGCTGGCATGCGTAGGTCACATGATAACTGTGACATGCCCAATTATAGGAGTGTAAACAACATCGTCCGAAAAATAATCAGCCGCCCATTGTTGTAGCCGTGCTAATAGCGTGATGTATATACACTTCCTGCTTGTACTCCCGGCTAGCAGTTGCTAGACCACGTGATACCAAATTTTTGTTGATGACGTCTCAATCACGCAACGCTGTAGGATCGCCCGCAGTATATTGCTTTGGGAGCGTACAAGGGCCTCCCATAACGAGATTTGTTAATTACTCCAAGCTGACGTCATGCCAGTAGTATTGTTTATATTACAACGCATATATATTTTAGAACGTTGTGTTTAACGAAAACGCTCGTGTTTATCAGGTGCTGTAAAACAAACACTAATGTTTTAAGATGAAATCACTGCTGTTTTATTCTAAATACTTCCGTTGCTATGTGTTTTAATCAAGTGTTTGTATAAAGTGTTATAAATTTAACGTTAGTGGTTTATTTTAAACGCATCTCAAGTCTGAAAACTATACAAACGGTAATGTTTTGCAAGGTTCTTCTCAGGCTATTCGTAAAGCGCTTTTACGTGGTTTTCAGAAAAAAAATGTGTTTTTTTTTGCTGAAAAACACATAAAATAGCTTTACAAGTTTTTACAGTGGAAATGCCGAACCACCTTGACTGGACTCGACTATCTTCATATCCTAAGCCATTCATTTCCTTTGTTTAGCCTTAATGTTTCCCAGTATCCTCCCCCTGCGTAAATGGAGAGAAATTAAACCGCAGTTGAAGACAAGTAAACAAACAAGTGTGTTCGGTCTTCGCTTCCGTTTCAGTTAATGCTGCCTATCCATTACACAAATCTAATGACGACACAGATGACACGTGACTATTTAGTGGTTTTGATATTTTTACCGTGAGTTACGGTACTTCAAGAATACTTCACACATATCATACAATATGTAAAATTTGCTTTTCACTGCCTGAATGATAGAATCTGTAGCCAACATTGCCTAATTTACGTATTGGTTGACATCAATCGGTCTTAACCAGGGACGGTTGAATATGCAGCTTATGGTTAACCCTTTTCTAAAAAAAGAAAAAAATGAAACTTACCCCAGTGTATACTCTCTGGTTACACCTGCTGTACTAAATTTATAGGAGAAAAACAAAACAAAAAATCATTAAAAGGATATATTACACCCTTCACGCTTTAATGATTTGTGCAAGTGGTTTGCAAAGTATTAAAAAGAAAGAGTATGGCGCAGTGCAGTGCAAGCAACTTGAGACAAAAGGGGCAGTTTAGCAGTTGCCATAGGGCCGTAGGAGACGTCGGATCACGCCCACCAAGAAACCCGCGTCGGACCGGCCGTGAAACTTCTATTATAAAATGGTGGCGACGATGACGTCATTGAGTCACTGTAATAGCGGCAAATACCTTCAGAAATTACCAAATACTCACGCGTGGACAATATAATTATGAAGTTGAAGTTATTCCGTGCTCGATTCGAGCCGGTTTACCGGTCGTCACAAGAATTATGAACCGTGCACGCATGACGAATCAGCTGGAGCGGCTTCTCGTACCACAAAACCATGTGTTAGGGTGCGTTTAAGCTATGACTCGCTTTTGCATTCGCGCAGCTAGAGTTTAATCGTGACGGCGAACATGCTATTGTCACGGTAACAACGCTACCTGAATTAGCTAAATCCGACACCGTCCGTCCGACACCGCTAATCGCTTCTAAATTCAATTATTGGCTCATTCCGTTGCGAGCTGGCAGAGCTAAAACAGCCGCCATGTTGGAATTTCAGATGATTTCTAGCAAGGCTACCAATTCGACGCGTCGTCCAGTTATTCACCGATTCTGCCACCAGTCGCGCTACTTACACCCCAAAAATGAACTGCTCTAACATGCGAACTGAACTGTGAAAGGTACGTGTGACACGCGATACGCGGATTTGAAACTCAAAACACTGCATTGACATCAAATTATTAAAATTTAACAACAATGGCTTCACGCTACGTACCTATTTTTTCACTCGACGACAAAACAAAGCCTCCGAAGGTTTAATTCATGAATTTCAAGCAGAAGAGCAACTAAGGTACGTGTGTATTGTACTCTATGATACGCTACGGCGTTTTCAATTCTCATTAAAAATGTGTTAAACGATCCTTTGACGTAGCAGTAAATCGTCCGAAGACTTCAAGAATAGTCACCATTACCGTAAAATAAATGTTCGTTTAGCTCTGCAACACCGGTAAATATAATAATGAGAAGATATCACGTTTTTGTGCATTCCGTTAACACTAATCAATGCTACGATTGGGGTTTTTCGTTCTTCGTGCTTTCAGTTCAGCGCAACGCTTGGACGACGCGTCAAGCATGCTACGTGAAACCGAACGTTAAGTCTTTTAAATACAGGTAGTCTTGACAGTACTGGCCGGACCTTGGATGAAAAATAGCATACGCGACTGGATTGGGCAATATGGCCGCCGAAAACGCCACACATGCGATGATTCGTACAAAAATGCCAACGTCCCGTCCCTTGCTACACTTTCTGGATACACGAACAAGCGGAGCTAAAACCGCCGCCATGTTGGAATTTCAGATGATTTCTAGGTTCTAGCTGCGAGAATGCAAAGGCGAGTCGTTGCATAAACTCGCCCTTATCTTAGCTCCACTCATGATTACAGCCCGTTTTAAGACTAAAGCTGGATTAAAAAAAAAAAAACTTGATCTGCCAGTTCTGGTTTAGCTATAAATTAATTTGGCATCCTAATATGACCTATCAGTTTTTTTTTGTAGCGATTAATTAAAGGTACACTCCGCCTTCCTTGCAACAGCCACGCGCAGATCGTCATCTGCGCATATTACCATCACACCGTCTCACGAGACTCGGCGCAATAATACAAGGCCAACTGAGGAACGCAGCTACTATCTCAGTTGGCCTTTCGTCTACTATTGGGAATAGTAGACTTAACTGCATCAAAACAAAGATTGTCTCGTCAAAACCTGAATGATTTTCGTATTTTAAAATCACACTTTATAATTTTTTAGGCTTGTATCTTATAATTTATCTTCAGCGATCTATTGGCATAAATAATTTTAATTTTCACCGCATTAGTCTTTTAGATTTTTGATATCATGGTAATTATTAGCAGACGATTAAAATTTATACATGCACACGCACACAGATGAAACGTCAGGGTTACTATATACAAGCGCACAAAAGATCATATAATCGCAGGATGCTGTTAAATTAGTTCCCAATATTCAACAGAAAATCTCGTAGACGCCACATTTTAAAACGGATTTTTTTTAGGAAAGGATTGACTAACGGTAAATAAAAAGAACTTTGGGGCGGTACTTGTTGTGGAGGATCAAGAGAAATGGCGGTGGGAGGAATGTACCTTTAAGTATTCTTATCGTGATTGTTTTGTTCTAGTGTCGCTAACTAGCTTCGCTCTCTATGGTTCAGGCTGTAAAGTTTCTAGACGCTTTATCGTTGGATTCATTGACGATGGCGCCTTCTGGCGGTTATGGTTGAAAGCAGGTACTAATTGAACCCAAATAATTATGTACTATTAGCAAAGAAAGAGTGGCATCACCTATTATCAAGGAACGCACAAGACCACACGTACAGAATTCAAGGAATTTCAAGAAGCAATACAACTTTTTCAAGGACCATTTTTAACAAACTTGCCATCAACATCTCACTACACTAAAATGTTCATGTTGTAATGGTGACGTGATGGAAATATGCAGTGGAAAAAAATTCGTGGGAAAAAACAGTTGAAAAAAGCAGTGGAAGAATGCCGTGGAAAAAAACGGACGTGGAGAAACTCAAATATTGCGTAAAAAAAGTCGGAGGAAAAAAATTATTTTGTGTGTTTTTTTTTCTTGTTTGTTTTTGTTGTAGACGAGGTTAGGATAGACGAATTTTACCAGGGAGGGTGAGAAGTTTCGCCAGAAAAAAAAATTCCTTTCGACTTTGTTTCGACTTTGTTTCTATAGCTTAATAAAGAACTGATGAAAACGCGTGTATAGCAACAAAATTTAAAAGATAAGCTGAGCAACATTTTACGACAAAAATACAAATTACTAAAAAAAAATTCAAACTTGTCTTCATCTTGCTCAAAGCTAGGGCGCTATTTAAAATTACAATATAAAAAAAAAAGAAAATTCGAGGATTTTCAGGGACTAGCCAACTATTCCACGGAATCAAGGGCTTTAATTTTTTTCTGACGTATTGAAGTACTATCAAGGACTTTAAGCACCTTGTGTGAACCGTGTATTATGTACTCTACCCTTACCATAACCAACAGCGGATCTGTTTTTTGGGGGGTTACCCATCTTTGAGCCTCCTAAAGTCTTTCTTCCTTGGATTTTAACTCCTTGAGACCCCTACGAACGCAGTGGCGGGTCGCTTTTTTTTTAGAATTATACGCGTACGTAGGCCAGAGACTTGATTCCATCTCGTGTCCTTTTGGGTTTGAGGCCAGAGCACCATCTGCTCTGTTGTGCTTTGCTCGGATTACTAGTAAAGCATCAAGAACCTCGCTCTTCGTTGATTGGCTGATTTTTGTGAGAGAGAATAGCTCATTGGTCGGCAATGGGGCAAGGTGCGTTAAGAATATGGGTTTAATAAACGCTTACGAATCAACATTTAAAAAAAAAATCAAACTTACCATTTGATCTGTCGTTTGAACATTTTGTCCCGTACCACCTTGAGGATACTGTCCGTACTGGGGATAAGGAGGATATCCGCCATAAGGATTAGGTAATGGCATTCCTACCATAGGATAACCCATACCATAACCTGGACGAGGAGGAAAACCTAAGCCGGGAAAACCCATCCCTCCCACTGGAGCACCACCAAATGGTCCGTAACCACCAGGGTAGGGGCTACGGACGAAAGGGGGAAATCCTCCAGCAGGGGGGTATCCTGCTCCTGCTGGGGGGTATCCGACAGGGGGGTATCCTGGTACGCCTGGATATCCTGAACCATAAATCGGGTATCCTGCTCCTGGATATCCTTGTCCTGGATAACTGCCACCTGTTTGAACGCTGTTATCACGTAAGCTAGCAACACAGTCACGGATCCGGGCATCTACCTGCAAAAGAGACAGAAAAAAGAACGAAACAAATGTATTAAACATCATAAATAAATAAGGCTGAGTTTCAATAATCGTATTAACTGAGAATACTAATACACCGTGAAGACACATGCGGTTAGTTTATTGGCTGAATTTGTTCATCAATATTCTTTACTATTAGTTAAAAGACGTGACTTGCGTGGTCTTAGGTGTCGTCTTATGTGTCAGCTTAGAGCAATATACTTACTTCGTTATGGGATGAGCATATTCCTATGGAAAGTGATACTCACCAAGCTTCAGACGTCAATGGCACGAGTTTGGAGGGCAAAAGGTAAGAAACGCGTGTTGTTACTACAGTGGCTCATTGGAACAAACAACAGCTTTTTTCCTACATACGCAAAACTTCAAGAACCTGGAACTTCGGCGTTCTAACACAGGATAAGGCACACTACAACCTACAACGATACACGGTAAACTGCTCCCGCGTTAGTGGTCATCGTCTTCCCGTTTCATAAAAGTTTTGTATGTGTAGAAAAAAAATTTGTTGTGTGTCCCAATAAGACACCGTAAGTTGCGATCACGCAGCTTAAAAATGGCCACCAAACAAGACTAAGGAGAGCAAGGGAGAGCTAACTTCGTGACTTAAATATTGTGTAAGCTAACATTTGCCGTATGCGGTTTGTAAATATACCACGAATTGTTTTGCCAGCAATGTTTATTTGTCGGCATCTTTGAACTCCGAAGTGGGCCGGCTTAACCTACAATTTCCAGCGCCATGTTGTCTGTGCTCCTGCTGCGGTCATTGTCAAGAGTTGAGCGCTATTTGCGCTAGGAACCCTTGTGTGACGTGACGTGGCGACCATTGCGACTGTAAGAGTTACTACCGCCCTGGTGTCAAGTCTTTTAGTTTTACGTAAATTTCGGGACAATTTCCTTTAAATAATGTCTGAATAATCTTGATATTTGAGAGCTGAGTAAATATTCCCGTAACTTTTCGCCAAGTTTTATAGAGCAGTGACACGACGTAGTATTATTGTATATAACTCTATGCTTGGAGCCTTAATGGGTTAGCTGCAAGGGGCACTGCAGAGAGAAACAGAAGGGCGTCATACTGAATCCGATGCTGTGAAGAGTGATTTCTTAGACCTAAAACGCGCGATTTTTGTTGTTGGAGAAAACAACGTTATTTTAAGTCTAAGAAATCCGCTCTTTCGTTGTTTTTCCCTCCATTTTTATGTAGTGCACCTTGTAGTTATGACCTCCAAAACTCATACTGGTGCCAAGCTGGTACCAGTATGGCGGCAAATGTTACTGCTCTATTGAATTACGAAACTTAAAAGGCGGGTTGCTACCAAACTAAAGTTTGCAGCATCTAGAGCCATCAAGCGCTATCTAGTTCTCTCTAGCACTTTCACGCACCAAATAAAGGAATGCTCAAAGAATATCTTTAAACGTAACAAACGAGCCACGTGCCCTCCTTGATAATTTTGAGTAAAATTTGGTACTTCCTCGTGCACCTGGCACCAAGCTATAAAGGTTAGGGGAAAGCGGGGCACAGTGGGTAATGGGCATTACAAGAAAACAACCGACACTAGAGCGCTGTTGATTTTTTGTTTTAGCTGCAGCACTACTTTATTAGTGACGTCACGTTAGTTTTGTATTTTGACACTGGAGTGGCACGTCTTTCAGCTTTCAATGTAGGTTGAAAAAAAAAATAGACAGCGAGGGAAACGAGACCATGCGTTACCGAAAGATAATTGTGGTGTCATTTTGAAGAAGAATTCTTGTAGAATAAAGTAGTACTATAATTTAGTTTGAAAATTTAAGTATAGTTAAGGACGAAGTAAAACAGGATGAAGGTGCACAGTGGGGCAAAGTGGATAACAAGTGCATGGGGCAAATTGGATACATATTGTTAGTGCTTTCAGTCAAGGTCATCCAGTAAGCCATGCAAAGAGTCTTTTTACCTATGTGGAATTTGCTTGTTTTATGTTTTAGAATGGCGCCTTATAATTATCTAAAGGAAGCTCACGGATAACGGACTGAAGCTCAAGGAAAATGTACTGAAAGTAACTATTGAAGAGGCTAAAAACTTTGTGGCACGATTTTCATTCTTTATGATGAGCTATAAACACTGTTTTTAATACATATCCACTTTGCCCCAGGTTCCCCTAACTATATTACTGTCAGTAGATGGCGCCACGATGTTTTCATTATATTTTAACGTAGCGCTATAGTGACTGGTCCCTTATGTCCCATGTATTACAGAAAAAAGATAACCTACCAAGAGTATACGTCTAAAAACAAAATTCCAATCTTATCATGTCATTTCCATGAACTATGTCATGTGTATGTCTATAAAAACGCCTTACCAAACTGTATCTATTTTCAATGTGATTGATAACTACTATAGTTTTATCTTTGCTCTGTGTCAAAGAGGGATACGTACCCTGTCTCTGTTGTAGCAGTATCTCATGTCATCCTGTCTCTGCGCCACGGCTAACGTGGCCAGAAGTACCACACAGAGTGCAGACCACGCGGCGTTCATAGTTCCGAATTGTTCTGCTGGAACTAGGATCTTGTAACCCAGTCCTCAGGTGTCTGCGTCGTCTGAAATAGCCCTTTTTATACCAAATATACAAAAAATACCACAGAATCATCATCATTACAGACGAAAATAACGCCCTTCATGACGACACTCGTGTCGTCGGTATGTCATGGATGATTTAATGGCGTGAAATGCATGAGTTTGAACTTGAATGCCCCAAATCCGAAAGGTGTATTTTCCTGTTATTATCGAGAAGGTGTTGATAACTTGATCTTCATTTCCACGCCTTTTCCTGTTAGTTCCACAATCCCAAACACTTTCTGTCCCACTGATTGATTGCTAGCGACATTAAGGATTTGTACCTTTGACGCAATCCACATGGTGTGAAAAGAGTGAATAGAGTATAGTACTATCACATTACAAAACGCATTCGATTGACAATGATAAACGATGTGCGCTATTAGGTTCAGTAATGTCAAATTCTGCGCAGTTTAACTTGCGTTAGAGATAGCTCACTTTTCTGTCCAGGTATTTGAAATTTTTTTTTTACGTTTATTTTAGCATCCTGATAAATTGGAAGCTATAGTTTCAGCGATGTGCGAAGGTTATTACTCATTGAGGATACGGGATAAAAATACATGCCAATTTTTTTCCGTTTTACATGCAGTTCACTATAAATAAGGCCTTATTTTTTTTTAAGGAACGGCGTTTTCAGCAAATGATTAGAAAGAAATAACATATATGCGAAGTTTAAGGGATTTTAAAGATGGGGTGCTGAGAAATTTTCATTCTGAGTGGGTTGAATGGCTCAAATATACATGGGTTGAATGGATATGCAAAGTAAACAAGCACCTTGAGTAGGGCCACTGAAAAAATGACTCGGCGCGCAACAGAAGATCGTTTGGCTGTGACCAGGGCCGGACTGGAGTAGTAAAGGCCCATCGGCCCAAAATAGTTGAATGAACCCATGTGAAAGGGGGAGGGAAGGAGTTTAGAAAATTTTGAAAATAAACCCTCAAAATGGTGTAAAATACTTAAGTTTTAGTAATACTGGAGCATTCGTTTTTTCATCAAAATGATAGCTTAGTGAAGGAAAAAACGAATAAAGTTTCTATATGTCTTTTAATATAACAAAAAAAAAAACACTGGGAAAATATTTGAAACTCCAAAAAATACTTAAAAATACTAAAACACACTGAAAAACCTATTTTCGTTTCCTGAAAATAAATCTAACATCAGTCCCGATTTGTTTGGAAAGTGTTTCTGTCTTGCCATCGTTAGGATACTGTAATATGTTTTAGCCAAAAATTTGTAAAATTAAAATAGTTTCGACCATCCTAACTCCTACAAATTGACTACACTTCTCAGTATTTCTTTCCATGCCAAAAAAATAATACATGCTTTAACTTATTTAGTATTAAGTATGTTTGCTAAATTCAGTGTTACAGTACTTTAAAGAACAGCCTATACTACCAAGCGTTACTTGTGGACATCTGAAACCAAGACTACCTTCCACCAATAACGGGCATCAGTAAACAAAAAAAAAAACATGCAAACTGCTGCAGCCCTGATATAAAACCCCTTTTGCGTGCCTTTCGGTTTGGTGGAAAAAGGGTTGTGGGAGGGGGACGGAGGTGAGTAGCTGTTGACACAGAAGGAGAGGGGGCCCCATTCGGCCCTGGCTGTGACAGTCAAGCACCTGACGCAAAACTTGTCATGAAGGAATACTCGTGGCTGGAATGCTATGAAAACAAACCGACCGACGGCTGGTAATCGTGGCGGATCTGTAGCAGGAGATTGTTATAAGTGTAAAGGTTTTACACCTCCAATCTCATTGCACGAAAGTAGCACACTCTGACGAAAGTACTTCAGTGCATCTGTTTGTTTTGAGTGTCGTTCTTCCAGTTCAAGGATTTTCTTCTTTCTTCCTTTTTTGGTTTTTAAGCTCCTCAGATCGGGAAGAAATCGTTAAAAAGTTAAAACTGAAATTTTGAATTAAAATACAAAGCTACCAGCGGCGCGCCGAAAAATTAACGGCGGCGGGCAGCGGCGGCGTGCCGAAATTTTATTTTATCGGCAACGGCGTGCGGAATTTTGGGAAAATCATCGGCGGCGGCGGCGTGGCGTGGCGGCGCACGGGTCGAAATCATACTCCAGAAGCATAAAGACACCCATCAAGTTCCTTGAAATTTCAGTGCGATTGCTAATAGACGGCCTTTCTGTGCGTTTTAAAACGATTGTGTTAAATAATGTGTTTGTGTGTTTCAGCGAAACTAGAGATTGCATTACGATTGCAAATAGACGGCTTAAAAAAGGAAAACGTGGAATTACGGAAGGAAAAGTGCCAACTGGACGCAAAGATATATGCGCAATGCGACTTTTTGCGCAGTCGTGTCAAAACACAAAACGAAAATTGTCAGGAGTCGTATAAAACGGCTTGAATCAGAATTCAAGAAAACAGCCTGAATTAATTGTCCCGCAAGTCCTTCAGTCAACAGTTACCACGCAAGTCCCGCAATCAACTGTTACCACGCAATTCTCGGAGAGCGATGTTTTGGATCTACTGGATGATCAGTTAGAAATGAATCATTCGACGCCTACGAAGAATTGGTAACTGCAGCCACCAATAGTGAAGTAACTGTAAACGTAAACTGAAAACGTAACTTTTAACGGATAAAACAATGCTTCAATTATATACAACTTAATATTAACCCGCTGGCTAAAGGTTCTGTCGCTGGAGATCATTAAAATTAAACGATTAGTGAAACTCGGTTAAATATTGAACAAAATTGACAAAGCCGGTGGGCTAACGATTTACACTTGGCTGTACAAAGACGTATTTATTTATTTCCCGTGTACAAAGGCGTATTCCCATTATTGCCGGTGGAAAAATTCATATGTTGTGTAAGTGCATGGAGTCCGGATCAAGGGAGGCGCTGATTGAGTGAGCGAAGCAAACGAACATCAGCGTTTCCTAGCCAGTGGCCGCAAAACGAAAGACGGGTTACACGCCTTCCGCAACAAACACACGAGAAAGCAAATCGCCCCAATGTTTTCAACGGTGCATCAAACACCATCCGTGCATAGTACTTAAGGGCTTCAGCTAGTTGCTTAATAATTTTAGCAATTTTAAAGCATTCAACTCTGGGTTTTAACATTTACTAGATTGCTTTTTAAACTTCTAAATCTTATATTTAGTAGGGTTACTGCAGCTAACTCACTCTAAAATACGTAATGCAACGACATAACCGAAGCACCAAAGTCACACTAAAATGGCTGCTATCTTTTCACTACAAGAATCAACAGCGCAAAAGTTGTTAAACGCCATTGCGTTTTTCATTGAGCACACTCCTGGCTTATTTGAGAAAATTTCAAAAGTAGTGATAAGTTAAATTCCAAACTTGTGGTGAATTTACCCACCGATGCCAGACGAGTTCAACTCCAGCCCAACATCAACTTGAATGGAATAGTGAAATTGAGTGGAAATTATAATCTGATGCCAGCGTTTCTGAGTTTGAATGGTGATTCCTCAGGCATCCATCGTTGAGCTCGACCTATAGGCGAACTTAAACTGACTACAATTTAAGTTCAACTTAGCATTTATGTCTTTTTAGGTAATGTGTCAGCTAGCTAGGTCCTAAGAGTGGCTTAAAAGGAGTATTACAAGGCACAATACAATATTAAAGTTTATCGTCAAGGTGCACCTTGTGTATAGTGATAATAACAAGGTACGCTACGCTTGGGGCCTACAATCCACTCCCCCGCCAGTATTTCGTCTTCGACGCGCCCATAGAAAGTGATGGGATGTCTGACATTGCGGAACGAGTCACGTTTGATGTAAACTCAGACGACAACTTAAACGACTCAGACTGACCGAAGAGTGCAGACTGCAGACTGCTCGAAGAGTCGGAATGAAGATGTCGAAACATCGACTACTTTCTGCTTGAAAACCAAACTTCTTCTCATATAAAAAGCAGTCGTTTTCAGGATTACAGTATCGTACGAAAAATAAAGTGGTTTTTACGCTTATGCATTTTATGCAAATAAGCAGTTTTTGAAATTACAGGTGGGTGAGAAAATGAGGCTTGCGTTGTGGCTATTGTCCAATGACGTCACATCCCACTCGAGTTGTTTATTCGAACGGGTCATGCGTATCACTTATTAGCGTCAGGATGGATGTGGCAGAATGTCGGTCAATTAACCATGATTTTTGATGAGAACACGTCCCAGCAAATTGTAGGCTTTGGTACTGAACAGTTTATGACTAAATCGTTTGCGTATGAAGGGGTCTAGGTCCTTGACCAAGAATTTTTACCAATTATGCTTCCATATGGAAAATAAGTTGAACCAGAATTGGACTAGTTAGTTTCACGTTTTGACAACATCGCGAGAGTCCTATCTGTCATTCTTCTTTCGGCGAACCGATAAAAAAAAATAATGTGGATACTTTGAGCTTCGTTCGCCGGTAACTGTCCCAGTATTCAACGCATTTTGACAATTCGGGTAGTCCAACACAATCCCACAATGCTTAGCGCGCATCGTACTGTTTGGTCACGGTGTCAAGAAGTTGCCTGACGCTGACTGGTCGTAAAGAATAAATTGTGGGACAACAGTACAGCTTTATTCAATAATGCACGTGATTATTTAATAAAAAGTTTCTTAATAAACACGTTAACCGAATTTATTTAAAGTATTTTATTGGAATTTGTAGATAACCAGTCGGCGCAAGGCAACTTCTTGAGCCCGTGATTAAACAATGTGATGCGCGCTATGCATTGTGGGATAACAATGATGGCGAAATGAGACGGTGTTGTATTGTGCGCATTTCGGTGTCCTTTGAGTTATTCGAGTGGGTTACTACTCTTGCTTCTTTGTTTAAGATAAAACGGATAGAACGGTTGGAAAGCTAAAGTTTTTAGAATTCCAACGAGGTATAGTACGTTAAAATCCGAAAATAAAGTCACAACGGAATTGTGGTTCGTTTTGACGAAATCGAGAATTTGAACACCACCCCTTCCATTCATTCAGTGGTGTTTTGGCCTACACGTCGGTGTTTAGGGGCTGTGTTGTTGTGAAAAAAATGACGAAGGGATGTATTGTCGGTGCTGCTGGAATTGGAAAGAGTTGCAGTTTGTAGGAAGCCTGGAACGAAAGTAATCGAACGAAAAATAGCGTAGCTGGTGGTGTTTAAACTTGAAAATCGCGATGTTCGTTTTTGCAGGCTAGTTTTCCTCCTTGTTAGCATTGTGTGTAATGTGTGGTGGTGGTGGTTTTTAAATATTAAAAAAAAAATGTTTTTGTCTCCCTGGTCAAGATTAGTTGTCCTGGAGCTACTCGTTTTTGTGTGCCGAGCCCCCTGTGGCAATGACAGGCATTCGTGATTCACAGTCTTTGCAACTTCAGTACTGGTGATGCTAATGTATCGCACAGCAAACGAAACCCATTTCCACAACAGTTACGTCCATTAATGATATCCTGAAAAATTTCGAACAACATAGCGGATTTGTTTACTTGATATAAAGAAACTTTGTCACAATTCTCGTCCCGAGAAAATTTTAAGATGCCTGGAGTATCGATGCAAACAGCGATCGCGTGAATGGCGCTCAAGCTGACATGGTCAGCGGTTCCAGGAAGAGTTTGGTTAAAATGTTGATGCGCAATCAGAACTTTTTTTTTTACCCATGCTTTAAAAAACGTAACGCGCTAAGAAAAAAAAAACCATGCGGCGCTCTCGAGAACCACTTTATTAACTTTTAGACCAAAGAGAATTGGATGGACCATGTAGGTACTTTACTAGAGGATGTCCATTTTAATAAGGCCTACATTAGAATAATTAGGGCTATAATTTAAGTAGTTATGCCTATAATTAACCTAGCAAAGAAGGCCTGGCCTTAACACTTGGCTGAAGATTTTGTTTGTCTGTTTGCTTGCTTGTGTATTTGTGTGTTCGGGGCATGATGACGTTCAAAATTTTTTTATGAATTGGTTGATTTTTGGTGCACGAAATGGATGAGTTCGAAGATGAAATTCCTGCCTCAAATATTTTCGGAGGTATCCGTAAGATTCGTTTGCTTGATTCTATATTTGAGTCATTCGCTTGCTTTAAGTGGAGCCGTCCACTGACTGGGTAGCGGCTCTCCCTTTTGAAAGAGGGTGCAGGCCGCCCTCCGTCACCTAATGGCGGCCGCATAACCCGTCGTCACTTCCAGATGAGATGAGGGTGATTATGAGCGGACGGCGAGAGGGACAATTTAACCGGAGAAATCCAATCGGAAAACCCCAGATCTTTGACATGCCACAAACGACATGAGCACGAGGCACCACAGGGACCTTCTCTTCCCGAAAATGCCAGGGGGGTGGATGAGGCCAGGATCGAACCCGGACCTCCCGGGCAGAAAGCAGTCGTGCTATCCGCTCGCCCACCTGACAGACATTGGAAGCTTTGCAAATTCGCCGCTTGCTGTCACTCGCTTGCTTCAAGTGCGCCATCCATTGACGGACTTTGGAAACGGCCCATATTTGATTTTTATTTGACTTAAAATTCCTTGTTTGACCTGCGGATTTGATTCAATCTGAACCGCAGGTGCAATTACACCCAATTCAGGCCATTCCAACGAAATCCAAATCAATTTACCCAATTTCGGCTCCAATCATCAAAATCGTCTAAATTTTCGGCAATACCTTAAATTTTGCCAGAGTTTACCTGAATTTATGATGGATTTTGATTGAATTGGGTGGAATTGAATGGAATTTGTTAAAATATTTCCTGAATCAACCGAGAAATGATTGGAACTAAGACTGGATCAAGGTGGTCAGTGAATTATTCAAATTTATTTGTCAAAATGAGAAACGAAAAGTAACTGATTGGAATTGATTTGAATTACATTGAAACATGGCTGTGACTTGGTTGGAATTGACTCTGACTCATAAATTTGCATTGGAATTGATCTAAATTAAAAGGGCATTTACGTAGAAATGGATTTGACTCGACTTGCCGTTAACTTGATGCCTAGATAATTAAATGAAATGCGTTGAAATGGAATTATGCCCACCCCTTCCCTACGTGTGATTTTAGTTGACGTTTTTGGCATTTTAGGCCAGAAATAAAGTCATGTAACATCTCATACTCAATCGAGCTATTATGTTATTCAGAACGCAATCATACATATGCGTAGCTTGCATTAGCAATATTTACTAAGAAACTTTTAGATACCTACGAAGGTCAAATTCGGCCTAGAATGAGAAATAATTCTAGTAATTCGCTCCGATCTATGTTTACGTAGACGGTTCCTTCAGTCCCAAATACTCCTAAGCGCTTGCTTTAACTTATAGCTGCCATTTTTGTTAAAGATTTAGCACTCATTATTTTCAGGCGTATTGGTGAAGATTCGCTAATATTGCACGTATGCACTAACTGACCACTGCTCTGCCAATATATTAACGTGTTTGGAAATACTTGCTGGCAACCCGTCTAAGGACGGCTCATGTTCACATTGCTGAAACCCCCATTGAATTTCCCGTTGCCGTTGTTTATGTTGCCGCAACGGTGGACTAGCAGTGCACCTCTGCTCGGATCGCCGAAGATGGATCTCACGAGTTGTTTCTCAGGCGGCTTTGATTTTGACGAGCAGTGGTCATCATTACAGATAACCAATGGCGCTTCAGGTTTTGATTCTGCGCATTCTGAGACGTTGCTGCTACTGTTTCTGTGAGATGACGATTCGGACGCGAACGTGAGATGAAGATTAACGGAATTCACGTAGGGTATACTGTGTTGGAGAAAGACTTATTCTAAATAAACAAGACGGAACGCCAAATCGGCGCCATTGGTCATACATTAATACAAAATGCAGACGTATTCACGTTGCTTTGTGGATATAAATGTCAGACGGCCTGAACAAGAATTGAACCTTCGACCTTTAAGACCAAAGTACGAAACCCTCGGCCATACCTACATGACCAAGAAGAAACGGACAAAGGCAGCATTTAATTCGCACTTGTGTGTACGTTGTTAAATGCTGCCAATGGCTGTATACTTGGTAATTATTTGAAAGGATACTACTTTGCATGTTATCGACTTAATTCACCAGCCTAAGGATTCCTTTCATCGTCACGGTTCAGAAAATCATAACGAAAACTTGTGCAAATGCTTTTATATTAAAAAAAAATTAAAACTCCTTAAAACGTTACTCACAATCGTACTGACGCCATACTGCGAGATGCGTGATGGAAACACAACAAGAAAACCTGATTTCGACCAGAACATTAACAAACGGAAAATATCTCGTTTCCAGGAGCAGACTCTGTATATCGATATTGTGGCCAGAATCACATCCACAGGGGTGCGCATGATTACATGCATCAAAAATTGGTGTATTAAAAAAAAGTATGTCGCAAGCATTTATGAAACAAGTAAGTGGCACAATTTCTTCCTTATTTCATAAAAGCTTGCGTCATACTATTTCGGATTGCACAAATTCTCGATGTGTATAATAGTGCGCGTGAAGGTGCACCTGCGGACGGTGTTTCATATGTAAGGAAATATTGGTATAGAAATAAAACTACTTACTAAGTTTATTGGCGTTGGCTACATGAAGAAAATCAAGAAAGTGAAGGTAATTTCCGTTTAGTTATGGTCCAGTCGAAAGCAGGTTTTCTTGTTGTGGTATCATTGCGTTGAATGGCGGAGGCATCTAGCTTGCTATGAGTAGTGTATTAACGTGTTTTGACAATTTCTTAAAAAATAACTAAGAGCTTGCGCAAGTTTTTGTTAAGATTTTCGGAACTGTAACGATGAAAGGAATCGATAGGTTGGTAAATTGCGTCGACAACGTGCAAAGTAGTTCTTCCAAATAATTTACTTTTGCCCGTGTCAGTATAGCTGAGTGGTACGGCTTTCCTTTTGGTCTCAAAGGTAGAGGGTTCAAGTTCCACTCATGCTCTGATATTTAAGTCCAAAAGGCAACAGAAATACGTTTGCATCTGTACTAACTTATTCTAAACAATAAAAACTATCTGCAGTCTTTTCTATTGCAAAGATGGAAACATTTATTGAACCTTTATTTTACAATTCACTTTGCACAGAAAGCTACTCATGTCTCAAAATTTTTGTCAATATAATGCTGGAACGTAAATTTCACAGCAGCCAAAAACGCAAATTTGTTGATTTCTTCAGTATTTCTTCAGTGAGGTTGGTATTGTAAAATACACAAATGGAAACGATGTATCTGGAGACTACTTCTTCTTTCCAATTGTTACTCCTCCTAAAAGGCCCCCACCAGATCCAAGACCACCTGCAAGACCACCTGCTGCTCCGCCTCCAGCACCAAGACCACCTGCAAGACCACCTGCTGCTCCACCTGCTGCTCCACCTCCAGCACCAAGACCGCCTGCAAGACCACCAGCTGCTCCACCACCAGCTCCAAGACCTCCTCCAGCTCCGAGTCCACCTCCAGCTCCAAGGCCACCTCCTGCTCCAAGGCCACCTCCTGATCCAAGGCCACCTCCTGCTCCAAGGCCACCTCCTGCTCCAAGGCCACCTCCTGATCCAAGGCCACCTCCCGAACCAAGGCCGCCTCCTGCACTGGTGCCAGCTCCGCCTCCAACTCCTACACCTCCATTGTAGTTTCCATAACAAGTCTGTAAGAGGAAGAAACGAATTATGATTCACCCATTCTGAATGAACCACAATAGCTCATTTCGCTGTACCCATAATATATTTGTGAGGTTGTAACTAGCTTATTTGAGAAATAAAAATACACAAATTGCTCAAAAGAATATAAAGATATGCCTAAGTCTGATATATGTAGAATAAAAGTATGGAACATTTGGTGCCGGTTAATATCCCACTTTGCATTCACTTATTTAAAACAAAATTCTTCTAAAAACGATTAGTAAAGGCCTTAGTGCCCAAAGTGTCCTTTTGTTAACACCAATCCATGCACTGTGAGTAGCTCTGCCTATGTCTATCCAGTCTGTGGCTCACGGCAGTGCCAGTATTATCTAGGGGTCGGATGCATAGGGAAAAACCATATTCGAATATTCGCATAGAAAAGTGTTCGAATATTCCAATATTCGTTCAAATTTTTTCCATGTTTAGACCTGCAGTCCCTTCCCCTCCCCTCCCCCCGAAAAGAATTATGTTTTTCATTAAATACATAAGTTTTATTTAGTCTACCAGGTAAGGCAACTTGTGAGGAATGCATAACACAGCCCCAAAAAATAAAATGATGAATTGCCAACGGCAGTATGGAATGACAGTAATTCGCCAAGCTGTCTTTCCCTTTCACGAATTATATTGAATTTGACGTGATCTATCGACTGGCTACCAATGCCCTGGTTGACTTCCTCATTCTTTAGTTCTTAATTTTTTTAGGAAGAACTACTTCGTGCACCCGTAACCTCTTCCCCCTCCCCTCCCTCTACTTTTAAATAAGCAATACAAAACGCATGGATCATTCCCACTACGGATTGGTTGGGAGGGAAGGGGAAAGCGAAGAAAGCATAGTACGGACTGACTAGGACTCAAGAAGCCCATAGGAAAAATTAAAGGCCAACTCGAAAATAAATAATGACACAGAACTATTTTTGTGAATATTCGAATGGAATATATTCTACATTCGAATATGCTCTTAAAGAACGAATATTCAAATATCTGCCCATAGTATTATCGTTCGAATCGTATGAGCCTGAAAAATGCAATTATTGCATCTCCATTTGCTGTATTTAAATAGTTTTAAAAAGGAGAACACTTCCTTGTAAAGGCGTAACCTACACAAATTACATGGTATACCGCTTACATGGCACAAATGTCACATGCTTTCCCGTTTCTAACTATTCTCTTTCTGCTAGATCTCCCGTATTTTCAAATTGCCGCCAGATTATAACTCAAGTAAGGAGCCGTATGAAAATACTGCTATCCTTCCGTGTTCGTTCAATAAGTTCGGATGGTTCACTGTTAACAACTTTACCTCAGGTGGATCATAATGCCACCAAATGTCAAGATCAACTTGAGCCTTTCACAAATGTTTCCCCAGGAAACTGATTCTTAGGCCAGTACATATTTAATTTATACTGAGAGAGTCCAACTTAAGTCCATAGGCACGGACAAAATGTTGGTACCTAGCAATTGCTCGCTAGTACTTCATTTTATTAAGAAATCCGTAATAATTAATTCTGTGGTCATTACATTGATTTAGATGTAAACCAGCTACTTGATTTAGCGCGGAATCGTACCAATGAAGAATTTGTTTGATCCGCTTTCTTATACGCTTAGCCTTTCAATCAGAGCACCTCAGAATCTATTATATGGGGTTACGGAAACACCTGTCTTCTGTTCCAGTACTGGTTGTCACAATCACTATCCATAAAGTGTCTCCACAGCTACTGTCTACGTCACTACTATATTGCACTAACAGATTTACTTACATCTAGGCTATTTCTTACCAATGTTAGGGTTTGCACCACTAGTAAATGCTGCATTTAATTAGGCCTACATTGTGCGATTAGGTCTATATTTTTGCGATTAGGCCTATATTTGAGTAATAAGGCCTATAATTTGTGTCAGCGAATATTTATTAAGCATTCTTTATAGGGTAGGCTACCTAGGAAACCCAAAGAAGGTCAAGACTGCAAAGTAAATTTTTCCCTAGGGAATGGGGTGATCAAAAGACCACTAGTAGAATTCCTGGTTCCCTCTTGGGGGTGATTGGCGATACTGGGAATATTTCCCCTAGCATGTTTAATGACGTTTTCTCCAGTCCCAAACTATCCTATACTTTACCAACCCTTGACCGCAACGATAATACTGACGCAGTTTGTAGCGACAGAAAAAAGTTATGATTTACGGGAGACAATTTGATTGAAATGCTGACTTACCGATTGGGTGTTGATCCTGAAACACTCCTGGTACCTGTGCACCTGTGGAAAGAAATTGCAAAATAAAGACATTTTACTGGAAACAATAAAGAGAAATTGTTTTAAAATTTAAAAAAACATGAACATTTCCCCCAAGAAACTGGTTTTTAGGCCAATACATATATCTTTATAATAATCTTGGAGGCCGGCTAAAAGGAAGGCTTAATGGAAAACCACTTCTCCCCTCCTCGCACCCGCATTGAAAATGCACTCTCCCACTCTACCTGCATGGAAACAGGAGGCAGGCATGAGTGGTCGATCAATCTGACAAGTCGTCGGGAAGAGTGCCGGCAAAATGTCCCGGGGAAATGTGTCCGTAAACTGAATTCATGACCGGCACCGTGCATAGCACGGGCATCTTCTAGTTTAATTATACTAACACAGCCCTACTGAAGTCCACAGGAACTGACTGGGACAAAATGTTGGCACCGAGAAATTGCTTGATAGTACTTCATTTTATTAAGAAACCCGTAATAATTCTGTGGTCATTACATTGATTTGGATGCAAACCAACTACTCGGATTTGCGCATAATCGTACCAATAAAGAATTTTGTGGATACGCTTTCTTGTATGCTTATAATCAGAATCAATTATATGGGGTTAACATGTTAAACGGATATCAAGAAAACGGCATGTTTGTTTTTAAATAGTTTTAAAAATAATAATAAATTACATTAAACCACAACTACCAGATTTTGTTAAATTTGGAATGCCAAAGGGTGAACGTCTCTGCCTGATACTGCGGGATCATTGTCTAGTGCAGCCATTTTCCCAAAGCTGGTCTGATAGTGGACAAATAAAAATAAAATGAGGGGGGGGGGGAGGTGTTGCCTTTATGTTTGTATGCTGTAAGTCTTAAAACGATGCAAACACCAAACTCTAAAAATGTATAGGGTTGGAACAATTTGTTCAAACTTTTGCTTGTACCTGGAAATATTTCACAAACTCTTTATCACTTTAATTAAATCCATCTTGTTTTTGCAAAATGACTGGTAATACACGTAATCGTATACTTACGTTGCAACAATATAATATATCTAACTCTATGTTGCAGACGAGTGTAGGCACATTGTTTATTATTTGGTAGTAATTAACGTTATTGCACTTATTAGAAAACAAAGACTAATTCATATGATGTTTAAGGCAAGGTTTAACTGAACCGATAAAACACAAGAAAAGAACACAAACAAGCTTTTCCTTTAAGGTTTTAGATACCACAGTGCTGCTGTAGTGTTTTGTCCACGTGAAACCTTACTGCTGCATTTAAATGTTATTTTATAGTTTTTATTGATTTAAAAAAAATGAAAGAAGAGATTATACTGAACGTGACTAGGATAACAGGGTGACATCATGGCTTAACAATAGTCGTTTCAGAATTGTCGGCTACAAATTGAATAAGGCCTTAGGGCTTCGGGCAGATGACCAGGAGTGGTTAACGCTCGTTAAACCCTTTGAAACCCTTTGAATAAGTTATAAACAACCTACCCTATCTCTAGTTGCAAGTCCATCTGAAGTTCTGTATTCATTAGCACATCTGTCGTGAGCATTTAACATTGCGTTGCGTCTCTGAAATAAAAAAATAAAGAAATAAAATTGACGATAGGAACAGATAAAACATATAGCCTAAGTACAGTATAGCTGAGAAGTCACTTCGTGTCTAATAGCTAATTATTTTTGTATAAGCAATCTTTGGGGGTTACGATGCGATTAGCTTGCAAACAATGAGGGATATGCCAGCAATGCTTGTCATTTACGTAAACTTATCGAATTGTAATTGAAATTAATACGACGAAAACAAAATTGCAGCGAAATTTCCACCTACTTTGCTACGAATAGCTTGGTGAGGCAAAAGTTTAATGTTAATGCAAATAATAATGTCGTAAATAGTTTTACCTCAGTTCTGAAGACACATTTTCTTGGAAACAGGCTTTCGGCCCATTGTAGGGGGAAAAGATCGGAATTCATTTGTAATTTATGTGCATGTTAATTTTATGCCCTCGCTGTGGTACTAACACGGCACACGCTTAAGTTTTTTTTTTTAATTGTGTTGTCAATTGTGTGGGAGAGTGCAGGAAGGAATTTCCTTCGAATCGAACCGAGGCGAGTTTGAAGATGAAGAGTCGTGCATTTAGTGTCCGTGATTTTGTTTGCAAGTTCCGGTCAAGTTCTTTTCAATTTGTGAGGGTAATAACAAGTAAACCGTTGCTTTTTTCTCTGTGAGAGTCGGGTTATCCAGTTTTAACAATAAAACTTCAAAAGGTTTAAGCTACTGATTCGTAGGGCACGTTTACGCAACCTCCTCGCTTTAGCATTCTCGCAGCTAGAAGCTAGAAATCACCTCATATTCCAACATGGCGGAAGTTTTATGTCTGCCGCCTCGCAACGAAAACAGCAAGTAACGTGAGTTCAGAAGCGTTTGGGAAAATTGTTTCGTCATGAGGAATTCTTTATATTATTGGCACGGATTATAAGACTGCAAGTATTTACTCAAACGATGTCGGATTTAGCTAATCCATTTAGCATTGTTACCATGGCAATGTCACCTTTGCCATCGCGATTGAGTTCGAGCTGCGAGAACACGCCCTTAGTCCAGACCAGTGGAAGATTAGAGCAATATACTCACATCGTTACGAGAGGAGCATACTCTTAAGAAAAGCAACAATCGCTTGCGTTATTTAATGACGTCATCATCAACTAGGGGAACAAGCGGGATGCAAGGAGAAACAGCGGGAGCAAACAGGAGGAAACGTGTGGATTGTTGGGACAAACGTCAATTTGTTTTCTACATACACAATACTTTCATATGCAGTTGGTTTTCCAACAACAGAAAAGACACACTACAACCAAGGACGATATATGGCAAACTGCGCCCACGCCAGTTGGTCCGATTTCATAAAAGGTTGTGTGTGTAGAAAAAAATGTTTGTGTGTCCCAATAAACCACCGTACGTTCAATCAAACTTAACTTTTTGACGCGCTCCCAGCCGTAGCCATGGTGCCAGAAGGAGAGAGGGACAATTTTGCTAGGTAAATCCCATGGAAATTCCTAAGTTCTTTTATATGCCACATCGACATGAGCATGAGACATCACAGGGGTGAAAAAAAATGCCAGGGGTGGCTGAGGTCAGACTCGAACCCGAGACCTCTGGAACATGAGACGGTCATGCTAACCATCAGGTCACCTTGCCCCGTACGTTGCGATCATCAAGCAGCTTTAAAATGGCCGACAAACAACAATTAGGAGAGCGGGGTAGAGCGAATTTCGTGAAGGTGCATTGTGTTGGCTAACATGCCATATGCGGTTTGTACAAATACCACGAATTGTTTCGGCAGTTTGCGACAGCGCAATGTTTATTGGCCGGCAACTTTGAACTCCAATGTGGAGATTTCCAGCAAAGCGATACACTAGTAACCCTTCCGTGACGTTACGGACGCGACCATTGCGACTGGAAGAGTTACTACCCCCTGGTGGAAGGCTCTCATCGAGGCAACCAACTTTGTGTTTGAATGTCAAAATCGCTGGTCAATTAGTCTGGTTACTATTTACCACACTTTACAACTGGAATCGAATTTTCCAGTAAGGTTTCTACAGGTCTACAGCCGAGGTCAAGAAAATATAGCGTGCTTGGCTCAGACATTGTTTGAGGCACGTATAATCTTGAGTTCGCTCCAGAATGAACACAAATAATCGATTGCACGTTTTTGGCAGCAGTGTGCCTTGTTGATATCCAAAATAGTTACAAAAACAATGGCGACCTTCGATTAAAACCGTCCCCTCCAGGAAGACGTAGCCGATCACAAAATACGTGCAGGACTCAAGATACGCCGCGCACACAATATGTAGTTCGCTTTGGTTTTTTTTTTGACGCCGTCAAGGTAAGTTTTCAAATTTTAGATAATTTATTTAATTTTTTGTAAGCACCATGGTTTCAGAGTTGCTGGAGCCCTTTGCCTTATCATTGGGTGGCTAACAAATCTGCGTAATGTCCTGTGCTTTTTAGGAAAGTGTTAGAGATCATTTTTATCCGCGCGTCATGGTGCTGAGAGTTCCAGTTAACATAACAACGGGGGCTTTCGAAATTATTACACGAAAACATTAAGATTCGTACTGTTGTTTTTGTCTGCGGCGCAGCTTCCTTTCGTATAAACAACAATCGTTGAGGCTTCAAACACTACCTTTGTTTACGTTTTCATATGTGAGATTCCTGTAAGTTGTGTAAATGGTGCATTTGGTAGCCACGTTGAAGGGAATTCCTTCAAGCACTGTCTTTTCAAATGAAATAAGAACAAAACAAAAACCAATTAGCGCACAAACATACAAAAAGCACGACGTTTCGAGGTTACTTTCACCTCGTCATCAAGTGTACTAAATCCAGTAAAGTTTCGTCAACAAGTTAAGAATATAGTTTTTTTTCGTGGATTTACTGCACCTGATGACGAGGTGAAAGTAACCTCGAAACGTCGTGCTTTCTGTATGTTTGTGCACTGCTTGGCTTTTTGATCATTACAGTGCTTGTTTACTTAATTTTCAAATGAAACGCATGTGTGTCAATAATGGAAAGACTTTTTTCTTGGTTGTTCTCCTTTCTGTAGCGGTTAAAATGCAATGATCACATGGAAATTCAAACTAGTCTAGTTATCGATGAAAAATGTTCACACTCCTCGATCAAAAAATGGTCAAAGATCCTTGAATAAAAATGCCACCGCAATACCCGCCAGAAACGTCTACTGCATTATAAAGACACCGGAAGCAAAATGTGAGGTTTGATCTGTGGCTCCATCTCCTGCCACCAAGCGACGATAATGCAAAACAGACAAGGTTTACAAATTCTGTCAACCGATGGCACTGTGCAGAATTACTGTCGATTAGATGTTTAGCGAGTGTTGCGGATGCCACCGCTGGGACGGCTTTGTTTATTGGGGGCTATGCTGAAGCCTGAACACTTTAGCATGAGGCGATTTCAATTCTTCTAGCATGTATTGCCATCATCGATGTCACAGGTAATTTATCTCGATTGAACACATTCGTGAGACCAAAACACTGTTAGAACGCGTTTAAGCAAGGACAATTTTCTCGCTTACTAGTTTTTACTTGGTCAATACTAAATCTGCTTGCTGCTTCTCGCCTTTGTCGGAGAATGCGGCTTTCGAGTTGTCTATACGTAGTAACCATGGCAACAACGCGAACGCAAATTTGCTACTCGTGTCTCGCGACCTGACGTACGATGCTTGCAACATGACGGCGTCGATTTACGACAACAAGAAAACAATTTTTACTGCAGTACACGACGACGGACAGATTCCTGAATACCGGCATTCGAAGATTTGTCTTCGATTCGATAAGTCTGAAATGGACGCCATGTTGGATTTTGAATTCTCGCTGCTACCGTCGTTTGATCACTGCTAGAAGCTGTTTTTTCAGCGAGAATAGGAAATTTTGAAAATAGCGTAAAAAGGCAACAATGTTTAAAATGACTGTTGCACTTTGTTCTTTATCCGTGTTGTTATTTATAACACATTTAATTTGTTGTCTATTACCGCATTCATTTAATAGAAACGGGAAATTAATCTTAAATAAATAACGGTTGCCTAGCAAATAGCTTTAGGCGAGCGAGAAGGTCTCGTTGCGTAAACGAGCCCTCACTGTGTATTTTTAAAAGCTAGAAATAATTCTGATAGGTTTGATTGGCAATCTTTATAATTTGGGTTGCGAATTTTTGAATGGCTGCCTGTGAACAACTTCAGTCATCTTGGATAAATTGTCTTTGATCAAACTATACACCGACTAATACCAGTATGGACCACAGTCCACATTTCGTACTGGACCATGTCGGCGGGAAGGAGGGGAGTAATTAAAGTACGTTACTTGCCACTTACATCATCATTTGCCAAATAATTTATATTGTTTCGAACATTATCCATGTTTAGTCCTGCCATCACATCATCGCTCTGAAACGAAAGCATAAATCATTTTTTAAAGATGTAGGATAACAATTATTACTGGAAGGCTAAAAACTCTTTACCATGCCGGTTATTTAAGTACCATTTTCGGAGTCCGATTGAAATTTTCAAATTTAAAAATTGCAGACTTACCCCAGTGTATACTCTCTGAATACATCTGCCGAGCTAGATTTAAAAAAAAAAATTAAAAATAAATAAGAGTTACTATTTCATGCATTCGACCATCAGGCACATTAGAAATAAAGAAGGAGTAAAAGATGTTCTCGTGTTCATTATGGTTTTTTTTATTTTTTTTTATTTTTGACGAGCCTTAAGTCAGCCGAAGCAATTAATGCTTGTGTGGCTGAACCGGCTCAATTTTGAACAATACAGAATTTTAGAGGAGAAGAAATATCTGGTAAAGGGAGGTGCCAGGCCGGGTATTCGATCCGGGAAACCTCCGATCATTGTTGGGGCCGAAAGATTGTCCAGAATTAGCCAGAATACATCCCATGGGCGCTGAAGGAGCATGGTAGCCTCTCACGGTACCCTGGCCGACAGTCCTGGCGGGGACTTTGCCAAGATCCCCTTTCCAAGGGTTTGACCAGATCCGCATACCTCCAGCAACTAGGCTGAGCTCTCTCACCGCTCAGCCACGATGGCCACGATGACCACGATGTAAATTACGGTAAGGAAAACAAGAAAGAACCGTTTGTGTGGCCGCAATCCATTCGCAGTTAGCCCTTTCTTTCGACCTGTTTCTGTTTAAGGACACATATGAGGCGCATGGTTTTTTTTCCACTAAAAATCCATGAGTACCCATGGATTTAAATAAAAAATTTAACTAGGTTTCACTATCAGAATCGGAATTTTACAGTAGTGTCCCTTGTGTTACGTCACCTCAAGTGCACATTAGTTCATGCATGCTTGTTTAAAGTAAGCAATTGTTCTCAGATGGGTACGGTTTTTTTTATTTCATTAATTTCTGGCCACTAAAAACATCTGACGAAAGATTCCTGCAGCCTTTAAAGAAACAAACATTTTTGTTAAATTTTACGTGTTTTAAATGCAAACTTAAGTTGAATATAGTCGAGTTTTTTAAAAATATCGAAGCTAACTTCTTGAAAAAACGAAGACATTACAACGACACAAAACGTACAATTTTAAGTTCAAAGTATTTATCATTTCAATATCTGGCGAATTTTCCGTAGTCCTTTTGCTGTAGATGTTAAAAACGGCCGACTATCGTCTTCAGAAAATTTACTACGTCACTATACAACCTCGTCAAGTTATCTAAAGTGTTATTTAAATCGGGATTAAAGCAGATTTAAATAAGACTTGAGATGACTTGACGAGGTTGTACAGTGACGTAGTAAATTTCCTGAAGAAGATAGTCGGCCATTTTTAACATCTACAGCAAAAGGGCCATCGAAAATTTGTAAGGTATTGAAGTGAGAAACAAGCTATTTAAATACTGGTACTCACATTGAGTTGTTCTGCTGTTGGTCCAACCTGTCCTCCTTGAGGATATTGGGGATACGGGTTTCCCATTGGTGGATAACCTATGCCTCCCATAGGGTAACCCATGCCTGGATAACCAACAGGGCGTACGCCACCCACTGGAACACCGCCATAAGGATAACCCACAGGGGCACCGTATGGAGGACGTCCACCAGGATAACCTCCTGCAACGGGAGGATAACCACCACCAACAGGAGGATAACCACCACCAACAGGAGGATAACCACCACCAACAGGAGGATATCCTGCACCAGATGGATAACCAGGGCCAGGTGCGTATCCTGGACCTGCTGGGTAAGCACGTGGGTATCCTGCGCCTGCTGGGTATTGGTAGCCTCCACCAGCTGGGTAACCTGCACCAGCTGGGTATCCTGCGCCTGCTGGGTAGGCTCCACCAGTTGGGTAACCTGCGCCCGCTGGGTAACCGCCACCAACTGGGTATCCTCCACCAGCTGGGTAACCTCCACCAGTTGGGTATCCTGCACCCGTAGGGTAACCTGAACCTGTTGGGTATCCCGCACCACTTGGATACCCACCACCGGTTTGAGTACCGGTTTGTCTGTAACTGTCAACACAGTTTCTTATCTGGGCAGCTACCTGCAACAAAAAAAAATAGGCAAAAATTACAGTTTAATAAACTATCTGCCAAATAATGGAAGTTTTTCTAAAATACACGTCACATATACCAATGTCTGGTTCACAGACACTTTTAAAAACTGTTCAGCAAAATTTTCCTTCTTCTAAATTTTCAAGACCTAGTCCTACATTTTGTGACGTTACTTCAGAAAGCATAGAAGAAATAAATAATTATACTTACAGTGGACGATGGTTGAATCAGAACTGAATTATGTAATATGTAAGGTAATTTAAATGGGAGATAAAGTTTATGTTATGAAAACGCCCTTTATGGACAAATTAAGACATGAAAGTTGCTGTAGGAAACTTACTGGAATTCATTATTGAACATGCCACTGTCAAAAAATATTAAGACGCACACCTCTGATTAAGCTACTAACCTAAAGTATTAAAACTGTGTATTTGGTGGTAAGATTCATGACTTGCGGCGTTATAAATTCTAGGTAAATAAGTCTGATAAATTAAAGAATCACTTAAATTTTTTTCCAAAAATTCATCCATGATGGCAGATCTTCACGCTACTCAGCGTGCTACTCCCCCCCCTCCCCCCATAACGCGTCTAATTTGTCTGTACGATTACGGCGTGGGCTGTCCACCATATCAAGCGCTTTTTTTTTTAAGTTACAACATTGTTAAAGAAAGTTGCGTTTATTTTTACGCACTAAATGTTAAAAGCGGTGTAAACATCAAACTACA